>JAODJU010000046.1:18918912-18929743 GCA_026776725.1 Gnathonemus echidnorhynchus
ACCTCAGCCTGGGACAGCTGCTCCTTCAGCTTCTCCACCTCCTCGCGTAGCTCGCGGATGATGCGGGCGTTGGGGTCCTCGTTGACCACGGCGTGGTTGACGATCCTCTTGGCGCGGTCGGCGTAGCGCAGGGTGGACAGCGTCTCCTCGTAGTTGTCGGCCGCCGGGCTGACGGTGGCGATCATCGCCGTCTTGCTGTTGCCCCCGAGGTTGTCCTGTGCGATCGGGGACACCGTGCGTGAGTGCCAGTCTGCCCTGCTCTGCCACACCTCCAACTTACACTTACTCATCAGTAGAAAGCCCCCCCCCCACTGCAGATAATGATCATACTGGCCAACAGAAGGAGGAGCGGCAGGGACATAATCACCAGCTGCCCCATTAACAGCTCCATCTCACCTCGGCCAGGACGTACGGAAAGTTCTACGAAACGGTACTGAGGGCACTTCCAGCAGCCGGGAGGCTAACAGGAACCACACACGCCGCACTGTACACGTTGATGCACACTGGTGCACGTTTGGTGAAGGTGAACCCCCGCAGTCCCCCACGCCCCCCTACCTTGAGCAGCCAGGTGAGGACAGAGTCCCTGTAAGGTACAAACTTAGGCTTCCCCTTCCCCGCCGACTGGTCAGCCAGAGCAGAGATGACACAGCCCAGGGTTGTCAGGGACCTGGGGGGCGCAGAGGCGCGGTGAGGTGGTTGGCGTGGCGGTGACCCCTCCCCCCTCCCCAGGGAGCCCTGATGCCCCTCTACCAGCACCGTACTCACTTGTTGATGTTGCTGCCCTCCTTTAGTCTCTCGCCCGCCGCCCCCGTCTTGGACACGCGCTCGCTCCCCGCCAGGTCCACCAGGCTCACTTTGCTCACCTTCTCGCCCGAGTTCTGTGGACAGCCACCCACGTGAGAGCTGCCCCGACCAAGCCGGCCCCACGCCCACAGGCACGGGACACCACTCCATCACAACAGCCAAAGGAAACTCTTTTTCACTGACTAGACGTAGCAAACGTCTGACACGTGTATTACTTTAGCGAATCTGTATCCTGTTTGCAGGCAGTTCGAGTTACACTGCATAGATTTCCTGGCCACAGCTGATCTGAGAGAACATAAAGTCAAGTCACTGCTGGCTCATTAGTATTGATGAAGCTTCATGAACCACTGTATCTTCCGACCCCACAAAACGGTGCTCTCTGTTCAAAAAGGGGCTCAAAGACTGCCCCAAAGCAAGCCAAGAGCACCATCTAGTGGGGTCAAAAAATACAGCAAATGGTTCATGAAGCTTCGTTTGGCCATCACTACTCATTTTTTACTCAAGTGTAAAAAATATGAATGTCTATAACCGAGCACTGGATCCTTATGTGACATACTCAGTCTGCTAGGGGAGCTCAGTATTAATTCCTGTTTTTAAGAAACTTTTCGTCAGATTTGAAATTGAACAGACTGTCCAAGAGCATATTAATTGGTCACTTAATGGTCCAAAATGACACACCAATGCAGCCGCCAATATCTCAGCAGCTCAGGCTGATGTCTGACCAATGAAAATGCAGGTGCTGTGTCACATGACAGGAGGCCTCGGCTCACCCCAGACTGCAGGTCGTAGAGCGTCTGTGTGACGATGATGCTGAAGACGGCGTGCGACCGGCTGCTTTCCTCGTTCATGTTGGTAGCGGCGACCGTGCGGGATTTGTTCCCCTCTGACATCAGCGACTCGATGTCCTGAGGGGGTGGGAGCAGCACTATCAATCACAGCCTGTCACCATGGAAACAGGCAGGTGAGGTCACTGCAGAGGGAGCACCTGCTCGTGTTACTGATCTCAGAACAGCAGGTATGTCACAGGCTGGACGCTGCTCTCTCATACAGGCGCTTCACAGGCTCATTTCTAATTCGCATCCTCGCGTTACATCACCGTTCATTAGCCTGTGTGCTGCCAGGATGGCACAGGAGCCCAGCCAATGGCGGCGCGGCGCAGATGCACGGCTATGCTAATGGGAAAGAGTGCGAGCGACAATGGGTCGATTGTGAGTGTCAGATTACAGTGAGTCACGGGGCTGTGCTCCTGCAGCCCTGACAGCTGCTCCGCCGCTGCTCGCAGGCCGGCTATCTTCCTGCTGTCGGCTCGTCAGCCCTGCCGCATCCTCAGTGCTCTCAGGTGCATGTAACACTGCCCTCCATTTGTCAAACTAACAAAGAACATGCTCTTCTCTTATTTGATGCTCACTGACAGCAAACAGGAAGTGTGTAGCGAGTACGACATCGGGCTCAGTGTGCAGCACACGCAGCGGTACGTTTTCAGGGTTCGGGCTGGGAATGGGAGTGAGAGGCGAGTCCCTGACCCACCTCAAAGCTGGTGACAGCCAGCTGCGAGAGCCCGTCCACGTAGGGGCCCAGGACCTTGTGCTCTCGGACTTTCAGGGACTGGCGGCCCCTGAGGGAGAGAGGGAGGAATCGAGGCATGAGAGGGGGATGGAGAGGCACAGATGCATGTGCTGCCATTTAACCTATTCCACATTAATGCATGATTACAGCCAAGCGCCCCNNNNCCCCGCCCTCACCCCCTGCAAGGCACTGTTGCCATGGTGACTAAAGGTCAGGATTACCTCATTCTATCTACAGCTTTACGCTTTTCCCCTGATTTTGTGCAGGACGTTAAGCCCTCAGAACAGGCCCATCAGCGCCCTCTGGGGGCGGGGAGAACTAGACTACATGACCCCCTTTGGACTGTTTGGCTGCTTGAAAAAGCAGGCTTTGGTCTGATTTGATTATAAAATGTCAGGCTTTTATTACTTAACCCATACATCAAGTGTGATATTATAAACTTGTCGGGGCAGAGCACAGAGCAGTGGCAGACGCAAACAGATCTTAAACACAGGTTACATCTACATTAGGCCTCCAGTGTCTTCAGCCTGTCCACAGTAAGATCCTGCATAACGTGCATGAAGGGCTTTACCAGAGGGCAAGAGCATTAACAATGATCACCAACTGTCTCGAAAAGCCAGACCATGAATGACACTGAAGGTCAGATATGAATACAGTCAGGAGGACTGAGACTCCCCAACCCTGACTCTCCAGATCCAATCAGGAAACAGGAAACTGCTCCCACCTTCCTCCTGCCACAACCAATAACAGACTAAGTGGGTGGGGTATAAGCTTTTCTTGCTTTTCACAGTTCACACTGCTGACACCACGTTGCCTGGGCCATCCGGCAGATGGCCAAAGGTGCAGAGCCAGAGAACTGATGCAGCATGTGAACAGAGACCCCGAAGCTCAGGAGGATGCAGCGCTTTGGCTTAAGATCAGACATGATCCTCTGAACTCTGTACAGAACAAAGACCACAGTACACAGGAATACCCTCAGATATGACCCCCGATTACTGTACAGAACAAAGACCAGAGTACACAGGAATACCCTCAGATATGACCCCCGATTACTGTACGTAATGACCACAGAGCACAGGAATACCCTCAGACATGTCACCCATATCTGTTCTCCAGACAAACAGCTACTTCAGTCTCTCCTAAGCTTTTCCTTCCGCAGCTTCTGCTTCTGGTCTTTAAACAAATCTTTTTTAATGGCACCTCTGCCAAAGGCAGTCTTCCGGAAACATGCAAAACTGTATGAAAGAGTAAAGCGTGCATGGACAGAAACAGTGCAATGAGCCCCACATGGTGCAATTTCCCGAGGCCTCTGCCAGCTCTTACTTAAAGTTACACAGACTGAAAGTGTTTAATAAAATTAGACAGCATACATCAGTATTTATTCACTCTCTATATAAAAAACTGTTGCTTTAAGAAGTGATTGTGCTTCAATTCCTGTTTCAAGGAAAACCAGAATGCTTAGAAAGCTTGAAGGCAAGAGGAAGATCAGCAACAAGGGGGACGGACTCAATTATCAAATGAATCCACATGCATTTGGGAAACCTACAGAACCAAACAGAAGACAATTAGAGAAAAAAGCTGTATATATGGCTGCCAGAAGGCCACGTCGACTGGACCATCTAATGGTGATGACAGCAACAAAGAAGCAGCAACAATGAAACAGCAACAATAAATAATTATAATAATAACAACCTGTTTTATTGTTTTTATGCAAGCTGTCTGGTCGCATAAATGCAAAGAAAACTTAAGTTAGACCTGCTGCTTTTGCTATAGGCCCTTTTTAACACAGCATTTTAAAACCTCGTATAGTTTTCTGTATGACTGCTGCTGCGTATGAAAGGTCTATTTCTGCTTCATTGATGTGTTGGTAAAGCACAAGCCCAGTTCTCAGTGGGTCTCAGTGTGTGACGTCTCTGCGTTGTCGGAGTGCGTGCCCCTGACAGATTTCTCACCCTTTGGGGTCCAGCAGATCCCGGACCTTCTCGTTGTAGATCTCCATGTAGGACACCTCCACTTTGAAGGAGAGAGTCTCGCTGCAGTTCTGTGAGACCTTCTCGAAGAGCCTGCAGCAGAGCCGGGGAATCAGGCCTGGCTGGTCCACACTGCCCATCATGGAGAAGGACTTCCCAGAGCCTGCCAGGAATGACATCAGAGCAGTGTTTCTTAATCCAGTCCTCGGGGATCCACAGACAGTCCACATTTTTGCTCCCTCCCAGCTCCCAGTAATGTGCACTGTCTGGTTGGGAGCTGAGAGGGTAGCAAAAACCTGGACCGTCTATGGTTCCCCAAGGACTGGATTGGGAAACACAGCATTACATCAAGCTACTCCTGAACCTCCACAGGGTGTCATACAGTCATTATGAATTGTAACAGAACATCTTGCTAAAGCTTCCACAAGCTGCTTCATTTCTACCTGCTCCAGAGTTTCCTCATCCTTCATTTCATATGTCTCTGTCCGTGTCAGAAAGCAACAAACTCCTTCAACGGACACTCTATCCAATGTTTGAGGCATAAGTCTGGCAAATTCAAGATCCAAACTTGAAAGTGCTGTCAGAATCACTATTCCCTGGACAGTCGCATCTCCTGCTCCGCCCACCTAAATTGTATTCCATGCACACTCACCAACCTGTACAACTTATGTAAGTACTTCATGGGTCACCTGGAAATGTGAAAAAATGATGTGTTTTCACCTGAATGAAGTCCTTCTTGTGATGTGTTGGTCTAAAACTGCACCTGTTTGTTTATTGCACATTCCATATACATTGTAAACTGTTCATTAAACTCATGTACATTTAACTAAGGCTTTTATCCAAAGTGACAGAGGGAAAGGGTATAATTTGTGTCAGCTCCCTAGGATGAGAACCCACCATTTCTGCACTGTTGGCACAACACTCTCCCCGTTCAGCTATGGGAGCACTACTGACACCAAACTAAAACACGATTTAGTGTAACGTGCCCCCGAAATAGTAAATCAAACGCACAACTGCACAGTCAGAAAATAAAAGAGAAATACTGGTTCAAAATGGGACACAGCACTTTATTTTTCAAGCTGGGGTGAATGCGTAATATCCAGAACAGGTGCAAACTTTACTCCAAAAGACGACTAGATTCACATGGAATAGAAATATTGGCAAACAAGTGAATTTATCTTCCTGATCGCTGAACATGAATAACTGCAAACTGGACAGCTGCCTGCAAATTTGGAAACGATGGGCCAAATAGGTTTTGGGTTTTCATACTGACAAGGATCAAGTGTCTGATCCGACCTTCTATTTGCTGTAACTATGCAGCACTGTTTCAGTTTTGGGGTGATCCGTCTCAATTTGAGCACTTCCAGTTTATCGCCCCTATAATATGTCTGAGTTTGAAAAATATCAGTAAAATACTTCTAGAGTTACAGTGTTCACAAGACCAAGTGTCTCCTACAGCTGCTGTTTCCTTCCTGACACTACACAGTGATTGGGCTTCATTTCTGGGGCAATTTGAAAATGAAATCGTTTGTAAATCATTATCCATATAATGATTTTGTGAAGCAGTAATAAGATCCATCAAATTCTTTTTGACTTGGCACATCCACAAGGCACTGCTCCAATTTTAGGGTGATCAATCTCAAAATTGAACGCCTTCCAGTTTGGCACCCCTAAAATGACTCTGCAAAGTCTGAAGAAGATCCATCAAGACTAGAGACTAGAGATGCACCCATCCGATATTCACCAATCCAGACCTATGTGATGGATTGGGTAACAGCCATACGTGACCGATCCACGTCCAATAGTCTTTGACAGTCTCTAAAAAGACAGCTCCTATTTCACGTTTAATCTATTTGCACAATCAATTGCACAACAGCTCTTTCACATTTTAGATGTTTTTTTTTTGCAGCATTCAAGCTGAACGCTAATACTGCAACTCAGTCTGCTTACTACTCAGTAGCAGTGGTGGAGGAAGTACTGAAGCTTAGTAGTTAAGTAAAAGTACAAATATCCTGCAAAATATGTACTCAAGTAAAAATAGAAGTGCTACATCAACGATCTTACTTAAGTGAAAGTACTAAATACTTACTTTTAAATATACTTTAAAGTATTTTTTAAGAAAAAGTACTCACACAATGGTTTGTCTCAATGTCTGGGGTGTACCATTTTGTAAAAGAGCAGTAGATATACTGACTTATGCATCTACTGATGTCATTGCATGTAATAATTACAAGCGACTATACAGTATATGTGTATTGGAAAGATTGGTGTGCTTATTGTGTGTGGGACTTGAACCCTGTAGGTAACTGATGTAGTTTCTTTCTTTAGGCTCAAGCTCACATTCTCAGTGACCAGTGTTTCAAGCTGTCAGCAACCATGGTACCTGTAGTTTGAACTGTGTAGTCTGTGTGAAGCTAAGCAGGATTTGGTCTGGTCAGTGTTTGGATGGGAGCCTAGTTGGGTTTTTTGTCTAGGAAAATCCTGGTTCTTTACTGTAAGGCCTCATTAAGAGTTGTTTGGTATTTTTTGGAAAAAGTAGGGGTGATGTCCTGACTAAAGTCTGGCCATCTGTTTTCTCAGGCTATGGGTGATGGTGTCTGGGAGTGTGCAGACTACCTGACTGCAGATTCCACACAGGGAGCTACGGGGGTGGGAGACTTGAACCCTGGTCCTTGGGCTGTGAGGTAGCAGTGCTAGCCACTATGCCCCTGTAGGTAACTGATGTAGTTGCTTTCTTTAGGCTCCAGCTCACATTCTCAGTGACCAGTGTTTTGAGCTGTCAGTAACCATGGTACCTGTAGTTTGGACTGTGTAGTCTGTGTGAAGCTAAGTAGGATTTGGTCTGGTCAGTGTTTGGATGGGAGTCTAGTAGGGTTGTTAGTCTAGGAAGATCCTGATTCTTTACTGTAAGGCCTCATTATGAGTTGTTTTGTATTTTTTGGAAAAACTAGGGGTGATGTCCTGACTATAATCTGACCATCTGTTTTCTCAGGCTATGGGTGAGGGTGTCTGGGACTACCTGACTACAGGTTTTGCACATGGGGAGGAGACTTGAACCCTGGTTCTTGGGCTGTGAGGTAGCAGTGCTAACCACTGTGCTATCTGGCCACCCCCCTCCTACTGTCCCCTGCACTATATAGAGCACTATATTTTGAGATGATCCTGTAACTTGCAGTTTGGGGGAAATTGGAAAAGTTTAACAATTTCTTTCATGAAAAAATTTTGCATTAAAGAAAAGTTGATGTTCATTTGTATATGCTTTCAATCATAGTTCTTAGAAAGAAAATCGAAATTGGCAAAAATCGATATCAGCCAGTCACACTTGCAAAAAAAAAAAAATGGAAACTGGAATCGGCTGAGAAAATTGCAAACGGTACAGCTCTAATTTCTGCTGATTCTACCTGTGTTACGGGAACAATGGTCAGGACAGAGGTACCTGTTTGTCCGTAGGCGAAGATGCAGGCGTTGTATCCTTGAAAGGCATTTTCAAGAATTCCTTCCCCAAGACACTGGTACACGACCTCCTGACCTATAAAACAGGTGGATGAAGCCTTCAGTCAGAGGACGGTACCAAGAACTGTCAAGAGATGACAATGTAAAAGCGAAGATGAAATAAGACAATCACAGGAAACGATAAATCAACACGAACACACTCTGCAGTCAGAGAAAAGCAGAGCGACGTTCCCAAAACACTAAACCAATGCTATTACTCTATAAACATCCAGCTACCACTAACCCCCTCCTGTTTTGCCACCTCCTCCCCATAGACCTGTTGCTACACCTGAAGTCTGTGAGATGGGACAGAGCCCCCAGGAGACCAGCTAAAACCCTTCCTGCTCTTGGGAGCTGACCCTCGCCCATCTAGTGTAATTAAATACACACTCAGGATCAAAGAGAGCAGAGATCTGACATTTATGAGACCCCCTCCCTGGGGGCAGCATTCCTGAGAGAAGAGCTTACAACTCTATTCCTAGCTAAGTCCAGATCTCCCGAGTAAAAATGCTTTCTTCCTCGGTTAGACTCTAGTGCTGGCCTTTTGACACATAAACCAGACAGACAGAAACAGCAGCAGCTGAAGCCATTTACGGTACAAATAACTGCTTCTGCATTATGATTACGAGCTCAGGTTGGACTCTTGAAGAGTAGAGTTGGAGTTCCCAGCTATGAACCTTCCCCAGCCAATCACATTCTCTTTGCTTTGTCACCTTTCAGCCTTGGTTCCGGAGCCTTCTTTCCCAACCCAGTTCTCAGGGACCTGCAGACAGTCCAAGTTGTTGCTCCCTCTCAGGTCCCGGTAGGGAGTTAGGAGGGAGCGAAAATGTGGACAGTCTGGTAGGAAGTTAGCAGGGAGCATAAATGTGGACCGTCTGGCAGGGAGTTAGGAGGGAGCAAAAATGTGGACCATCCCTGTGGGTCCCTGAGGAGCGGGTTGGGAAATGCTGCCCCTAAGGAAAGCACTCAAAAACCAGTTTACATGCTTTACTATAATCCATCCATCCAAATCCAGAGTAAAACCAGTGCAGAATAGATCAAGGGAAATTGGACCATGCAGCTGTTGATGATGACATAATCACTCGTTGTTAATGGCTGAGGGGTTTTCCCTTGTCATCAGACCGATTATTAATGCAGGGGAAAAAAAACAGAACCGACTGAAAAAGAAGTGGAGACAGGACCAGACAAGCAAATGTATCAGTCAGCCTAGCAATGACCACCCAGCAGAGAATATAGACACACCAGTACACTAATCAACGTGGATATGGTGCTACACTAATCACCCAATACACAGAGCAGACACGGCACTATCCTAAACACCCAGCACACAGTGTGGATACAGCGCTATGCTAATCACCCGGCACACAATATGGACATGGAGCTACGCTAATCACCCAGCACACAGTGTGGACATGGCACTACTCTAACCACACAGTGTGGACACAGGGCTATGCTAATCACCCCGGAACACAGTGTGGACATGATGCTACACTAATTACCCAGCACAGCATGGACACGACACTACGCTAATCACGCACCACACAGTATGGACCCAAGACTATGTTTATCACCCAGCACACAGTGTGGACACGGCCCAATGCTAATTACCCAGCACAAAGTGCGGACATGCTGCTACGCAAATTCATTCGTGCACACTATATACACAGAGCTACACTAATCGCTCGGTACGCAGTGTTGACATGGCGCTATGCTAATCACTGAGCACAAAGTGTCGATACAGCGCTATGCTAATCATCTGGCGCACAGAGTGGTCATGGTGCTACACTAATCACCCAACACACATAGTGGACATAGCGTTATGCTAATCACACAGTATACAGTGTGGATATGGCCCTACGCTAATAACCCGGCACACAGTGTGGACACAGCGCTATGCTAATCAGCCGGCACACAATATGGACATGGAGCTACGCTAATCACCTGGGACACACCGTGGACATTGCACTGCGCTAATTACCCAGCAGAATGTGGACACAATGCTATGCTAATCACCCAGCACACAGTAAAGACACAACACTACGCTAATCACCCAGCACACAGTGCGGACACGGCGCTATGTCAATCACCAGGAGCTTCTACTCCAAACTAGGCTACCAATGACTTTGCAGGTTCAGCGCCCTTAAACAATTCAGTGTACTGAACAGAACCGGAGTTGCCGAACGTGCGACATGAGATTTGAATTTGTTTGAAGTGAATATGGAATATGTCTGTGGTGCAGAAAGGACAGATATGAGGATGACGAGTCCCCACAGCTAATGTAGCCATGCATCCATCCTGTGGCCCGGTGCAAGACTTTACGACCCCCCCCCATATCATCACAGCCTCCTTGAGAGATGCTGATGTCACGCCCAAGTGGCCTGTGGTGAGTGGACAGCTGTTAAAGAACTAAATATAGAGTGACACCCTCCCGCGCCACCAGCACCTGATGCAGGTTAAGGGTAAAGCAACTGACTTTCTTGTCTGAGAGCCTCACAGGTACACGTCACCCTATTCCTGTGCTGTATGCCAGTCACATGCGGTATTTATATTTGTGTTTATTACCTATTTGAAAACAACCCCCACAACCCAGCATCTGCCGACCACCCCACCCCGCTCTGCTGCCCCCTAAAAAACGCTTCCATGATCCCTGTCCAAGTAGAACATTAACACAGAGACACCTGTATGTCACACTGGGAGCAGCAATGTCCAGCAGCGGGAGAAACATTGAGGCATGAAGGAATGGAGGAAGCAGGATGAACAATAATTTACAGTTTTAAATCATTGACAGACCAGAATACCCCCGACCCTCACTGACTGACCGGAGTACCACCGACCCTCACTGACAGACCGGAGTACCACCGACCCTCACTGACAGACCGGAGAACCACCGATCCTCACTGACTGACCGGAGTACAACCGATCCTCAATGACAGAGCAGAATACCCTCGACCCTCACTGACAGACCGGAGTACCACCGACCCTCACTGACAGACCGGGGT
>JAODJU010000046.1:18937457-18951367 GCA_026776725.1 Gnathonemus echidnorhynchus
TTTATTCTTAGTGGACAGGGCCGTCCGGTGATACCCTAGAGCCCTATGTGGGTTTATTCTTAGTGGACAGGGCCGTCCGGTGATACCCTAGAGCCCTATGTGGGTTTATTCTTAGTGGACAGGGCCGTCTGGTGATACCCTAGAGCCCTATGTGGGTTTATTGTTACAGGACAGGGCTGTCCGGTGATACCCCAGAGCCTGATGTCGGTTTATTCTTACAGGACAAGGCTGTCCGGTGATACCCCAGAGCCCTAGGTGGGTTTATTCTTATGGCAAAGGGCTGTCCATGTACCAAAATCAAAGAAGGGGCGATGAGAAAGATGTGGTAGAAAGACCGTAGAAGAATGACAAATAAAGGAGGGCCTGGGGCAATCATTCCAAGTTTACAGGGACCTCTGGCTCCGGACTTTGCCATATTCTAAACAGTTGCCAACCACACAGAGATACAGGAGTGAGTGTCAAACAGGCGCCCAGGAGAGGCCTCTGCACGTCTAGAATGAAGTACCCACCTGAAGGGGCAATGCCCAAGCAGCGAAGAGTGTTCATGAGTCTACAGCTCATAAAACATCTTCTCTGAACAGGACATAAAACATTACATAAAGCACGTGTGTGACTGTGTGTGTTTCTCAGTTGGCCTGTAATGGAATGGAGTCCCCTGCCTTCTTTCCAGAGCTTCCTGGGATGGGGTCCAGGCTCCCTGTGACACTGGCCATAGAGGTATGCAATTACTGTCTTGAAGAACTTCTTCTAATCGCAATAATTATACTCTTGGCTGTAATTTCTAGCGATATTGCTCCTGCATAGTTTTAAATGCAACACTGGTTACCTGAAATAAAAAAAAAATAGTTCTTTTGTCTGAGGCAATCACTGCCTTTTTCTTGACCTTCCATTTTTACAGATCATTCCTCTCCCTTGCTGGAAAAGTGGAACATCTGCAGTTGGGGGGGGGAGCTGTGGTGTTTGAGAAGGGGGGGGTCCACATTGACAAGCAAACACCAAAAACAACAATATAAATCAGCCAATACTAAATGGCTCCTGAGCAAACAGGAGCACAAACACACCAGATGACCCCATCACCAGGACACTGAGGATTCTGGGAGACCTGGATGGCTTTACACTGCAGCATATGCTAGCCTGATATGTGTTTGACTGTGCCCCCTATGTAAAAGTGCCCTTTGAACTTTGACCCCTGGACAACCTGTCACTCGGCAGACTGAGCGCACACTGCTTGAGTCACCGCCATGGCGACAAGTACAGCTGACAGCTGTAAGTACCCCAGAGATCCATGTGCATTCCAAAAGGAGATGAAATCAACCAAAAAGTTGACAAGTTATCTCAGACAAAGCAGTAGCAATAAATGAAACGTGATCATTCCGCATACAGACAATATATTGTGCAGCCCTATATAATATTCAGTTTTTTTTAGGATTCTATTTGTAGTCTAAACTAATTATCTTATTTAGCGATCTCATGCACATGATAATGAAAAACAACAAAGGTTATGATGGAAAAACTATGTGAACCTAGAATACTGGGGATTATGGCTGAAGACAAACTTCAAAGGACCTATGAAGAAGAGTCACTAATGTTCAGAAGAATTGCTAATGACATGGGGCTCCACCAGGCCGCTCAGGGAGATGGAGGACAAACGGAGCAATTCAGCACAGTTACAAATGGAGGAATTCAACAGAGTTGCTACTCTCTCTATAGGAGGAGGTTTCCAACAAAGAAGCCCAGGGTAACAGCCAAGGGTCTGCAGGCATCTCCTGCACTTGATAATGTCTGTGTTCATTAGGGCTGTTACGATCATGCAATTTTAGCTGATGATTAATTGTCATACAAAATTGTTCTGATTATTGATTTGTCTTTTTCTGTTCATTTTATAAAACAGCTTAGAGTTACCCTAATTTCTTTAATAATACTTATATACCTTATAATGAACTGAATATTGAATACTGGAACATATAATTAAATACAGAATTTGCATTTTGAGCTTTGTAAGCAAAATTTGTACTGGTCGTACAAATAGTGTTTTTTACCTGGCACGTCTGCAGGGGCCGATCCATTCATCTTGCCATTTTACTGCAACTCATATTGGGTACGTTTACAGCAAAGTCAGTCGGTTAACTTAATGAAATTAAAGTAGTCTGGAGTAAATATAAGTAAACAAAAATAAAATCTATTTAAACTGGTGTGCCTTAAATCTGACAAGTTATCCAACTAAGCATAAAATCCCGCTTCTTGACACGTTACACCGCCCTGATGTTAATGATTCCTTTGGCTGAAAAACAATCCTTTTTCTTTTTTTGTAATTTTAAGTGTTCACTGGGGTTGCCTATTTCAAGTTTGGGGATCAATAGGATTACCTAAATATCCCATATATCACGTGTTAATTTATATTTACAGTTAAATTTGCTACTATCCAATGACATATTATTTTAGTATGCCTATAGCTTTGGTTCACTCTAAACTGAAAAATGAAGTTTGCCGTATTTTGTGTTTGTTTCAGCTAGATTTATATGCAGGACTGCACATAACCGGTGCTGAAGTACGCTTTCGTCATATACATAAATACCCATTTATTTTACTTGTAATTGCCCTGTTAAGATAAGAAATCAGTGTGCATTTGAGCATTTATACCGCGAAATAACTACAAATTAGCCACATAAAGGAATGTTTATCTCACTCCAAAACAATGGGATCGGAAATAAATGTATACATAACATACATTTCTCTAGTTCTTTGTCCATAATATAATGACCCATAAACACGCGCTCAGACAAAAGTGCAGGCGCTATGCAGGACTTTTTATTAGACATCGGAATATCTGGATGAATATCCTGTTCCGGGTTGGTGGATATCGTTCATAAGTCATGGTAAAATGAACCTGATATAGTGAAAAGAAATATTAACCGGATCAGGTTGGGTCCGGAAAAACGGAAGTGGTACAAAAATCGGGCACCGTCGTAAAATTTGCTATTAAGTATGAAGCGCCGCATGAGTATGCGCAGACGTGCGAGGTACAAATAGGGCAGGTGGTGCTTCAGAAGCCGGAGATAATGTCATTAAACTGGCGCTAATCAAACATTACACAGTAGAAAACGATATGGAAATAGTGATAGAAATATGAGAGTTTTGTATCATCCAGCCATTTTTATAAAGATGGAGACGATTCTAGCGATTATGACAAAAATAATCGCGGTCACGCGAATATGTAATAACTGTGACAGGCCTAGTGTTCATGAATTTGCCATAAGAAAACACTGAAAAACAGTGATTTTTATGACAGGCTGCCATGGAGGAAACCACTGCTCTCCAAAATACTGCTGCCCATTTCAAGTTTGCTACAGACCATCTGGATGTTCAGCAGCACTGAAACAATGTTCTGTGAGGAGATAAAAGCTGAACTTTTTGCACGTCTGGAGAAACTAAAACACTGCATTGCAAAGCTTGAAACATTATCCCAGCCGCGAAAAGTGGAGGAATAATGGTGTTTGACTATTTGCTGTATCAGAGTCCGAAAGACTGGCTCTCATTGAGGGACCAACAAATCCAGGTTCTACAAAAAATATGAGGACATTCATCTGCGACATAAAACTCATCAGAAGTAGGCGCATGCAAGACAACAGCAAAGCAAAGGTGAGTAAATGACTAGAGTAAATGTCATACTTCTAGAATTTAGAATGATCAGAAAGTTCTGACCACAGTTTCATTGACCTGCCATGTTGAGATCTGAAACGGGCAATTAATCCCCCCAAAAACTCAAACAGTTCTGTATATAGGAACCAGCAAATCACTGCTCAGGTCTGAATTTGGTAGATGCTACTGCCAACAAAGGAGGTTCCACTAGTTACCTAAAAAGTGCTCACATACCTTTCTCATCACTGACATGGAAATGTAAAATGCTGGATGTTAATTGGTGAATATGGTTGCCATTATTATTATGACATTCGTCTAGATGAAGGTCAGATTACATTTTAGGAGCCATTTATGCAGAAATCCAGGGAGGGTTCACAAACTTTCTCTTACGCCTGTAAAATTTCTGTTATATATCACGACCCCCATCCCCCCAACAGTAACAATGAAGTTCTCAGGAATGCAAAGAGGGAGGAGCTTCATGTTAGACTGCATTGTGACCCATGGAAACTCAGCCTCAGGTACCTTTTGGCAGAAGGGAACCTGCACATACGCTGGGGAGACCCAAGCCAAAATGAGGCCAGAGGTGGCCTCATAGCAGGTCGTAGCCTTTCCTGGGACATCTTCTGTCCTTTCCTGGCTTCCCAGACTGGAATAGCCGTGTGCGAGACTGGGGACCATGCCACCACACTAGATAACATCAGCCGCACACAAACAGGACCCCACCCTCACCCCAATGTGCCTTCAGGGATTTGAGCAGCATTATCAGCAGCAGTCAACACTTTCCGTTGTAGGAACAAATCAACAAGCAGTAGGAGGAAGGCTTTCCCTTCGCATTTTTTTTTTACCCTCGTCAAACTTGTTGCAGAATAGTCTCCAGCAGAACTGCAGAGTTCTGGGCTCATGGAAGAGAGACGACACTTCCCAGATCTCTCCCTCTGGGCTGAGCAGATCCCAGGAGATACCCAGCCACCTTTGGGTCCTCTGGGTATGCTAACCCTATGTTAGCATAGCTGCTAACCCTTAAATAGAACCAAACTGCACAAATCCATCACTGAGATTCAGATTGACAGGTGTAGTTAAGAGGCACTTCCACCCAAATTTCACCTCTGGTCACCACCACATTTAGGCACTTCCACACAGTTTACAACCCAGAGCTGAAGTTTGCCCAAGCAACTAAAGATTTTGCAAATTTAAGACTGTAATTCTCATTCTGAAAAATGAGACATTGCAAATCTACAAAAATGGCAGTACATCAATGTCACAAACTACTCAAAATGTTTTAATACAGACTTTTAAAATGGTCATAAAATGACCTAGACTTCACCTTTCAGTTGCCAGTTTTTTCATTAAACACGAGGCAGCAGGGCATGAAAAACACGCTGCTGGGCCCACAGATCCAAGTCCGCCAGGACACGAGTCACCCCTGTCACAGAACATTAGGCTCACAGCAAAGTGAGAAACCCTTGGGGTCTGTGAAAGAACACTGAAGATTGAGGGATAGCGGAAGGGAAATGAGAGGACAGCGATACAGCAGATAGTGAGATAATTACAAGCTTGACTGCAACCATCTCCGTCCCAAGCGATTTTATCCAAAGTAGAGAGCTACTGTGTCTCTCCGGTGGCCTGGCCCACAGGACGGAGGTATCTGGGTGGAAAGCGGCTTCAGAAAGGGCGGCGTTATCTCAAAAGGCTACGGAGTTTAGCCGAGTTCACGGGGCTGGGTCTCTCACTCTTGGTCCACAAGCCCAATAGCCCTTCTGGCATGACTGTCACTGCCGCACTTCCAATAAAGAACCCAACACAGACCACAACGTAACCTCCACACACAAATACCAACCCTGGATATCTTGGCCCACCTTCTTGATCTGCCTCCTTGCCATCAGTTCCAACCTAGCCCTGGGATCTCCGCTGCATTCCCGTACCACTCCCCACGTGAAATTTTGCATCCTGTGTACCTTGTATCAAATTACCAAAACCCTAAAACTAACCCCAAAACCCTAAAACTAACCCCAAAACCCTAACAACTATTATGACGTTTTGACATGTAGCTACATATGATGTAAACCAGCAGTGAACATTTCAATAGCGTGTCAGAGGCATTTGTGCTGCTTGTACTAAACATGAATGAGGCTGTACTACAGCGTAATTAGTAACTGCTGGTGCTGAGCCAGAATAAATCAAAGACCCATGAAAGTGAACAGTATGTCTGCTGCAACAGAAAGGACCTGATGGTCATGTATAGATGAGAGATACATTTCACCTGTCTACTCCTGCATCTCCTCCTCTCACGATTGGACTCTCCTTTCCCACAATCTTATTTCAGAGCCGGTTACAGAATAAAATAGCTCCATGACGAGATTACCAAACACCCCAGCACAGTAACCCCTCCCTCCGCCGGCCTCATTCAGACCCCTTCCATAAGACAGCCGCATTTTCCCACAATATCGGGTTCATTTTACCGTGACTTATGAACGATATGAGAGGATTTATTTCCTCTGCCTATGCAGACCTAACTGCATAGGGAGAGGATGGAGGTGCAGGGGGAGAAGGCCGCTCCTCAGAGCCCTGTCTTACTTCTCTGCAGTCCAGGTTCCTCCCCATTCTCTCCAGAGAGTCGTGCCCATTGGCCATCCTGCTGGTCCATAGCGCATAAACAGTGAGCATATCCATCCCACAGATTCCAGCAGCTGTGGGATGGGGAGTTTCCCCTGCCCTCCCCCACCAAAAAAGATAACATTTCACACTCCTGTTAAATATTTGTATTTCATTTGGTCATTTTAACAAAATAAGAGATTTAACTGAAATGTTGTGAAAAGGCCAGTAAAAGTGGAAAATCCTCCCCAGTGTGGGACCTTTCTGCTCCCCAGTGTGGGACCTTTCTGCTCCCCAGTGTGGGACCTTTCTGCTCCCCAGCTCACCCCTGCCATACGAGCCTCTTTCGGCAGCTTCCGTCCCATCTGACCCGTTTGCCCTTGTCCGACTCGCTGACGCGTCATCATCTGGTCGGAAAGGTCCCGCTCAGCGACTCGAATGTCGGGCCATAAGCGACCGCCGAGACCCGGGTTAGTGGTTTCTCACAGACTGGATTCAGCGCACAGTTATTTAGACACACCTTGGTCACCTAAAGTCGCAGCATCACTCTGGGTTACAGTCAGCCAACAGGAGCAGATGACAACGGAAAGATGATTACACTAGAATCATATCTAAACATTAAGGAGAGTTTACAAACATGGGCCACAGTGAAGGTCGCCAGGATGGTGATTCTGCTGTATTCTGTGAGGTATGGACTTGCCGCTTCACAGTGTGAAGTTAGCGGTTTTACGGAAATGGTCTCGCGTACATCCTGGTGTAAACCCCGATGGTGGACACGATGCTGATTAGTGACAGGTCTCCATCCTGACATTTCTCATTCCCATGGCTTACACAACGGGGCCATGTTCACGACATCTGCCACCACAAGACAAACTTTTTAGAAAGTGAATGCACATGGCCTAAAGAATAATAAGGTTTGTTTTTCACCAGTTTTCATCTGTTTCAGAGTTTTGGTGGTTTATGGGTTTCAACTGGTAAGTAATAAATGCGAGTCAAAGGGAAGTTCAAACTATTTTAACCACAGAACCATCTGAGTTTTGTATGCCTATATATATGCCTTCATCTGAGTTTGTGTGTATATGCCTTGAGTGTGTGTGTGTGTGTGTGTGTGTGTGTGTATGCCTTCATTTGAGAATGTGTGTGTGCGTGAATATATGTTTGTGCTTGTGCACGTGTCAGGTGGCCATGAAACGAAAGCCCCAGGAATCCTGGCTGGCAGACGGGCGGCGGGAATTCTGTCCGGGCGCAATCCGATAGGGATTATGCCTGAAGCGAGCTGCTGCACTCGGGACAGGCTGCCTGCCCACGGCCACAGGAGACTGCGGGGGTCGCATTTCACCACCAGTATGTCGCTCCCCCTGCAGGCCTGGTACCTCCTACACACAGGGGCCACACCAGACTGGCCGGAGAGTATCCGGCGTGGAGAAGGCAGCACTGAAGAAAGCACTAGTGCCAGGGAGGGGCGGAGAGCATGAGGGAAACCCAAGGGGGGAGACAGGGCTCACATTCCAGTCGTAAGCTGGGGGGGGGGGCAGTATAGTTCCCACTTCACCTGACATCATGTGCACGATGGCAAAGAGTCCCCATCGTGCAATGTGACCAAGGCGACATCATCCGGGCAACTCTGAATGAGAAAGGGTAGCTCCTCTGCGCTCTCTGTCATGCCGTCCCAGGTGGTCAAAACAGAGCTTCCATTCCTGACCATGAAGCCAAACCAAAGCATTTTTCCAACTCTGAGTCACTAAAACAAAAACGAAAAGAATAACCTGGAGTATCTCCTACTACAGGGGCATGTAAAAACAGCAGCAGGACCCACAAGGGAGAGGCGGGGCACCGAGGCCCTGACCAGCTTCCCAAGTCACCTCGCTCAGCAGCACAGGAAAGGGCTTCAATAAAAACAGAACTGCCGAAAATGCAGCGTTACCCCTGAGGCGGGCGGCAGCATTAAATTCGGACAAGCGCTGCCATCCGGGATCCGAGCCGAGAGCGAAAGCTGTTCCGCCCTCAGGGTCGCGGTCACTTCTGCTCACACTTCCCAGCAGGGACCGACTCGCTGTGGCCAGGCACCAAAGCCGCTCATTTTCTCAGCACTCGACGGACGCTTCTACCCCAAATGGTTAACGGCGCTGCGTTCACTTCAACAGCTGGGTGTTTTCACACAGGTGTCTGGTGACAGGCGCCCCCTAAGGACCGGCGGGCCGTCTGCACCCGCTACACTGCCAAAGGACCCGTGCTTCTCGGAAAAGGTTCCCCATCGATTTATCAGGTTTGGCTCCCAAGTGCATGATGCTCCCATTTAAACAGCTTTCTAAGATCACCGCTTCTAAGCTTTCTACGATCACAGCAGTGAGAAGCTCCATTATTCCATTATCGTCCCAGAGGGATGGGGAAGCGGTGGGGGCAGGAAGAAAAAAAAATTGGCACCCGTGTTGTAATGCTGAACGTGGGATCAGAGTGGCATTAAAATCCCACATTGAACTTTTGTCCAGAACCTAGCAACTGGGTTTAGATGGAACGGGACCTCCAGGCGGGCACAATGGGGAACAGCGTGATAACTTAGCAATACCCTGAACATCGTGCTGAAATATGGTCCGTAGGGAGGTTTAACTGGGGCAGATGGATTAAATCCTGAGGGGGAACATTTATTTTACAAAAGGGCCCTCAGAAGTAAAGACCCAAGGAGAGCTGCTCCTCCAGACCCTCTGGATCAGACACCGTGTGAGGAACCCGTGAGCAGCCGACTGAGCACAAACAAACGGACAAATGAGCTCCAGACCGAATCGCTGGCAAAGGCGTCGCATGTTACCAGGCAGAAGGCCGCTGTCCCTGGGCGTGTCTCAGCTACACACTCATTTATTCTACATTGTAACAGCCTGGTTCCTTTCCCATGCATACCCGTTGAATTAATGCCTTACACACCCATACCAGTTTCTTCTAAGGCTCCAACGACACATGGAGTGACCACCAGATAATCATTCCCTGCCGGGCTCGCCTTTCTGACCGCGATTCCACACAAACGTCAGTAATCAGCCCTTGGCGACCTGCTGAGTATCACCGCTTGCAGTCTGAGCTCAGCAGCCACTCGGCTGAACGTGCCAGAGACCGAATTTGCCCACTGTGCTGATTCCGGCCCGGTTGACGACCCAGCCCATTGGGTCATGGAAACATCCACGACGATGGATCTCCGGGGCCTCTTATTCCGGCCAGCGTTTGCATAAAGACTTTGGGGAGGGAGGGTGCGGGAGGTACGTCACTCTGCACCTCAGAGCCATGTGGATATTGGCACGATCCCATGCGGGGGTCACGCAGGAAACGGCATCAAATGCCGTTCAGGTAGCATGAATCTGACCTTCAGAACGGAGCTTCTTAATCATGTGACCCGCCTCCCACACATAGCATACAAAGTTACACTGTGTTAAACACAAGGGGAAAACCCAAAATCTAGGCCAAGAAGGGAAATCTATAAACAAAAGCAACAAAAAGACCCATAGCACAAAATGAGGCTAGTCAAAACTAAAAAGTGTGACTTCACTAAAGCATGACATATCTGGGTTAGAGGTGGACAGCATAGACATACCTGGGCTGGATCCAATCCATGCAATTAGGTAACCATCCACCATGACCAATCTTTGAAAAGCCTGTAATTCTGGAAGGTGCCTCTAGGGGGAGGATGTCATGTTTTAAAGGCCGTTGGGCTCATGAACAGATGCCAGGCAGAGAGAGACTGCTGGACCCCCCCCCCCCCCCCACCATATCAGAGTTACTTCTGGTCTCATCACTTTCCACAGTGAAGGAAGGGAAAATGACTCATCGGGGCAGGGCTGCCTGAACAGACATATTAGGTCTATATCAGGCAGAAACAAGATGCAATCGTACATCTTTCTGAGTTTGAAATGTCGAGGTCAGGCTGAGGGAAACGCCACTCTCCCTGGGGCGCCTTGGTGAGGCCTCCCAGAGCAGCTGAGTGTGGCACAAACACAGCTCAGCGACCCAGCAAAGAGACGCCCTGACCATGATCTCACGGCTACGGCGAGGCTGCCAACACGCCTGGAGCTGCCTGCTGAGTCCCGGGCCAGCCGAACTGCTCAGCGGACACACCCGTCATCACGGCAGGCGCCGGAGGGGGCCCCACGAGCCGGAGTTTCCCACCAAACTGATCCCATAAGGTTTCCTCTCCTGCTTATGGTGAAGCTCTCAAGAAGAGCTGCATACTGCTTGTCTGAAAGCTAACACTAGGGGACCCTCTCCATGAGGATCTCAAAGGGGAAAAAAGCTTTTTTTTTCAGGACAGATAAAACAGAAAAATTCTCCTATGAACCAGCAAATGCTCCCAAATCCCACAGTTACTGCTGCATGAACTGTGTGCATGATCAGACTGCCCAACAGCAGCTTTAAGACACAGGAGTGTTCCGAAACACGCATTCATTTCACAAAACCTTGCTATCCAATGAAAGTTATCAGATGAAAGTTGCTGGACCAGATTTGAGCAACTTCAGAGGCACCCCATCCTTTTGTCTAGAAAAGATCACCCCGTCCTTTTGTCTAGAAAAGATCACCCCATCCTTTTGTCTAGCCCAAACTTCCTAGCTATGTCAGCTACATGTGGTTGGACAAGACTAAACACCGGCTGCTTCAGATGATACTCATGGAAGTGCGTCTTCTTCCCTGCCAGACGAGGCCCCCATCAAAGGCCGGCCTGCTCCACTTCCTTCAAACCCAGTACCTCTACGCCACGGATCTCATGTGTTTGCCCCCCGCCTTTGGAAAAGAGTGGAACAATGGCGCATTCTCTCTGCCACGGCGTTGGACGGCACCGAGTAGAAAAACTGCGGCAGCAGGCAGCAGCTGCTCACAAAGGAGGCCTGGAGGAGGTTCCTTCATGGCCAGGCAGCTCTCGTGATGCCACACAGAGCGAGAGTCTTAGTGAAATCCAAGAGATCCATCTCCTCTAGGGATGGGCCAATCCACATTTTTTCAGTTCCGATCCAATTCCAATACACAGCTGCTGGTACTGATACAGATTCCGATATGAGCTTTTTACTTAATATTTTAATATAATGAATGTGTGCATAATGTATAACTATTTATACTTTATATGTTTTTTTAACTAGTAAATACAAATGATAAAATGTAGGCCAAAAAAAATCCTTAATTAGGCTACGAGAAACATACATAGCGTACTGTTCCACCTCATTTGTACATCTTGTTTTAAGCGGCAGTTGCAGTTCAATTTGAATGTCTTACAAGAGAGTTTACGCAAGTGGCTAAATGCATAAAATACTCCACAATTTTTCTCCCACTGGCTAAAGCATCACTTACAATTTGTTGTGATAGCAGTGCCTCATGTAATGCAAACTGTAGCCAGTGTGCAAAGCTGCCCAAGCTAATAACTCCAAAAACATAATTTTTCAAATTACTCGCGTTGTCTCACACAGGTACAAACGGGATTACGCTACTCCCACCTCTCAAAACTTATTTACAAAGATTGCAAATTGTTGTGCTACTAGTTGTTAAAAGTGTAAAATACTTTCAGATCGTCACACTCTCGTCTGATGTTTTACGCTCCTCGTACTGCAAAGGGTATGGACATGACGTCACAGCAGGCAGAAGTCACTGTGCTCACACCCACTGAGTGGCAAAAAAAATGTGGCAGGGTTAGCATTCAGCTTGAATGGTGCAAAAACACATCTAAATACATGGGAAGTAATCGGAATAAACTGGAAATTTGCAAAATTGCAGGTTAGCCTATAACAAGGGAACTTACGTGTAGTTGAAACAAAAACATCTTGACACTAATAGTTATATTATTTTGCAAACAAGTGCTTATGGGTAACTGTGTGTGTAAGAACACCCCAAAATAAGCATCTGAACATCAAAACACACTGCTTATGAGTTATATTCAGTGTTGTATTATTCATACAGTTTGCTTTCTTTGCATATATATGACAGCTTGCGTGGGGTTCTTCGGAGTTCAATACTTCCAAAATTCCCCAACTTAACCTCCCATGGAAAGTTTCTGGAAATTTTCCACCCCTTTGTAACCTTACTTCTCATCGAAAGTTTCAGGAAATTTACTGGAAATTTTCTGCCCCTTTGCAACCCTCTTGTTGACCTGCCAGCTATTGGAATAACACCACTCGGTTCAAACATTTGACTTCACAGGATGGTATGCTTCTAGGAATTAAATTCGAGAAGAACAATCTGCTGGAATTTAAAGCTTGGTGGGTACAATGGACTCCATATCTTTGTCAAGAGAGTGTTCTACAGGTTCTCACTGCAGAAGGCCCTGCCAACCTGCCAATGAAAATAATGTGAACTGTAATAAAAATGAAAACTATATTTACTGAAGTACCACGACACCACCATCATCTTTTAACCTTGTTTATCCACAAGATCTCCTCTTTTAAAAGATGTGGTTGCTGAGCTGTTCCTTTCTTGACTTCAGTGTTTATTGCTTACCGACTTACTAAAACAGTCGCATGTGGTGTGCTAACTGAATTTAATAAGCAAAAGGATGCGCCAAATTTACACATATTACTAACTTTTGGGCGTCACAGTACGCATGTCTTTAATATTTTAGGCATACTGCTAATTTGCTTATAGAACCGTAGGTGAAAATAATGCCCATATAGTGCCGATAAGCCAGCATCCATTATCTAAAGCCCTGCAATAACATGCAGTTTGTTGTTTTCAAAATAAAATGAACTTAAATTAAATGGTCTACCTGGAGGACAATGAATCATTTAGATTAATCAATCAATCGGCAAGCCCGAATAGCAACAGCATCCGTCCATCCACCTTGCTGCAGTTCAGTAAACCGAACACCCCCCCCCCCCATCTTTCCCACCCTCACCAAGAAGATCATGTGTGAGATCATCAATCCGAGCCATCACTTTCTCTGTAACAGTGGTCAAAGGTATTCAAGAAGCAGAGATTCCAAGCAGAACTCTGCTACACACTCGGCAAGGCTTACAAACATATGGATGATGATTATTATTTAAACAGATCTGAAAATTTAATTCTACATGCAAAAAAGAAAAAACAATCAAACTGATTAAATGTCAGCTGGCCAAGACAACAGTGGAAATCATGTGGTGGAATCAATGGAATATTCATGTTAGCCGGCAAATAATGGTGCAATCTTGACAAAGATGGAAGCTCGATGAAACCCCACAGACCACCAAACCTGCAGACTCATCGCCCTGAGAAGGGACAGAAGCAACTGGCAGACTGAGTGCAGCAATCCTCTGCAGACTCAGCACAAGGACAGGCATTGTGGAGCCACATCTCCTCCCAGCCTCTCCATCTCCTGCCTTGATTTCCTGCTTGAAACATGCAAATCTAAGGCCTATGGCAGAATGAGGATAGTCCCAGGAAAATGGCTGCTGCATTCCTAGAACTCCATATCCCACAAGGCCATAGAAGGTGGCTACCTGCCTAGATAACCCTGTGTTTGTCCAACAATATCTTCCAAAATGATGACAGAAGTGGCTTTCAGGTTGGTTCCTGGTCTCTTTATTCACAGCAGATCTTGTTTTGATATAGTCTGGTAATTACACTCGCCTGCTTGACTGTTTAGACTTGACAAAACAAGATGGTTCCAACTAGAGATGGGCGATCCACATTTTTTCAGTTCCGATCCGATTCTGATACACAACTCGCGATACCGATACAGATTC
>JAODJU010000046.1:18953158-18972454 GCA_026776725.1 Gnathonemus echidnorhynchus
ATAGAGGTCACGGCCCATCGGGGGGGGGGGGGGGGTTACACCGTCTCCAGACGGCTAAACTAAAGCTGGGCGCTGAGGAACCGAAGGCCGGTGTGACGGCTAACCCCAGAGGAGCCTTGAAGGGCTCTGGGTTCAGAGATCGCTTATTAATACTGTCATTTCCAAAAAAAAAAAAGCCGCCCTTCGCTGATCAGGGCTGCAATGCAACTGTCCAGATGGTAAAAAAAAAGGAAAGCAGCTAGCATTCCATACCCACTAAATGACACGGCAGAAAAGAAGCTCCGGACGCTCCTACTCTCAAAATCTAGCACACCCATAAAATCACAAAGCAAAACACAAGGAGCAGCAACTCCTCAGACATGGACATTTAAGGATCACTAGTGAAAGTGTTATTTAAAATGGCATTTTTACCTGTTTTCTCCTTTGGCGTTGGAGGGCGGCGGGTGCAGGATGGTCTGGTTGTCTTCCATCTCCAGGACACATTTTGTGTTGAGCTCAATCTCTGCAGTAACAGTTTCAGAGCAAAGTGTTAACAGCCCGGCTCACTTCGGGAGAAAAGCACTGCCTTGTGCACCTGATTCGCAACTTTGCACTCCAACTTTTTAAATATATTTTTAAAGATTGTTTTTAAAGCAACCACAAGCATCGATACTAAAAAACTAAACATCTGCAAACCCGCAGTCGGAAAAAGTAGCCAGATAGATGTTACTACAATTACGTAGTTTGATGAAAAAAATGTCAATAACGGACAAAGTTTGCAAATCGCCCCCAGATTTAGGGCATGAAGATGCATGATTGGGTCACTTACCTCTCCGATTCATCGGCCGGACACGAACTGCAACTTTTACCTTCGTGTCTGACATTTTTTTATCCACTTTTTGTCCTCCCCCTCCAGCCCTCCGGTAGGATCCAACGGCGGCGGTGGGTCTCGACGAAGTGCACCAGATCCCCCCTAAAAAGGCGAGCCGGATCGCGGCGAGTTAATCGGCGACTGTGGCGAAAAGCAGCCCCAAAAAGCCATGTCGGTGAGCGCGATCCCGGCTCTCCTAACGCGCCCGTCGGGCTATGCGGCTGCTCCTCAGTCTCCTCGTCTGCATCCCGACCGCCATCTTCCGCGGGGGGAAAAGCAGTAACGCACGGGTGGAGGACGCTTTGGGGAGAGAGAGGGGGACGCTGTGCGAAAGATGAGAACGCAGACGTCCCCCATGCGCAAAGAAAAGAGAAGGAAGCAGGGAGAACAGAAATCTGGACGGGGATGGCGACGAGGTGCGTCCTGCATAGACAGCGGTGCTGGAATGGGGATCGGGCGGAGGAATGACCGTCAAGGCGGGGACGGCGACACGCGTGTTCAGTCCGAGGGGAAGGGCCGTGCCGGCCTGGCTCGGGGCGCCGCGTCCTCCCCATCCCGCCAGCACTAACTGCAAGGCGACCTATCCCCCCCGGCTCCGTTACCATCGACCCCGGCATGGAAGTGTGCAAACGGCGGACACAGATTGCGGGAGACATGCGCTTAACATGGTCTTCCCAGGTCCCGTCGCACAATTACTGTTAAACGGCTCTAGTAAATAATCAATAATAAAATCATTATGTCGGAGTGATTTGTTTTAAAATGTTCATATATCAATCGAAACATATATCCGCTTCAGGTCAGGGTCAGTGAGTGGGGCGGCGGGGGCAACCGGGACGAGTCGTCAGGATTATTTTAAATTAAATTTTAACATTTTACACTCTGCGACAGACCTGTTTTTTTTCCAGAGCCTCAAACTATTTTAAGGTGGTATTAAAAGTTCCTATTTCCTTTTTACCTTGTATACTGCAATATGATACCAGTAATTTATAGACTACTTAACTCAAAGGATGCTGTCAGATCTACGAGTTATGCATTTTAATGGATGGCATCAATGCTTAAACACAGGCCTTTCAGGCTGTCAAAACCCCCATGACGAAACATTCCCTCCCCCACCTTTAGGGATGTGATGAATGTTGCTCCTTGCTTGTGACTAAATCTGCATCCCTACAATAGTTTTTTCTTCTGTAGGAAAGGAGGGCATTGACTCCCCCACCTGACCCCCCCAAACTTAGCCCATACTGTTGTCATGGGCAACCTAGTCACCCCCTGTACCATTGTCCAGAGGAGCATGACAACAAAAAGTGAGGCCATCCAAGCAACATACATGGTTCCTGGGTCTCCTGTACCACCTGTGGAGCTCCCTAACCTCATCAGCAAGAGCCCAAATGAGCTAAGTGCCATGTGACTGGCCCTATGCTGCAGGGTGGCCCTCTGCTTCCCCCTGCTGGTCAGATATGCTCAGTACATGGCAATCTCTACAGAGTAAGTTTTGCTTTAAAATCCCATTATTTGAAAGTGCAGAAAAAGTAGCCAGATCCTGCTGAATCCTTTATATGACCACATGTTTGATGCTAAATACCCTGAAGCATAATCCATATTGAGCAATTACAGCACATGAACTCTAAATTCACATTTAGAGGTTCGGTCACACCAGAACACAAGCTGCCGTACTGTGTAATCAAAAGAACAGATACCAGCACAGTGTTTACAGTATTTATTCAAAAGTCAGGGTCACGTTTTACAAAGGCATCTTTACACACTCCAGGTGCTTTTACACAAATGCCCACCAGCAAACATACTGGTTAGTTTCATACTGTTTTTTTTTTCTTTTTTTTCTACCTATAAAATACAGTGTCACTTGCATATCAATGCAGCTGTCTCTTGTTAAAATACCAGAAATACAAAGAAATCTTTTTAAAGGCTCTCCCCCTCCCTGATCTTCAGTCATACTGTCCAAACAGTCCTACATTCACTCTCATTCAATCTCTCACTCACTCACTATATTTAAATGCCAGCCACTTCATCAGTGTGCTTCAGTCCTTTGTAGGAAAAAACATTGTCACAGCTGCGAATAACATTCTCTTCATACTGAGCAAGGCAGTTAAAGGACGGCTTGGGACATACGTCACTGCTGAGGTGACTGATTCGGGCTGAAAGCCTCAGAGACCAATCAGCCTGTTCGCTGTCGGTAATCTCACCCGCCTGTCCGTGACGCCCAGCGGCGCTCAGCAAAATGGCCTCTCGTGAATATAGCAAAGGCGATTACGATACGGGGTGATCTCAGACATAATGTGGGAAGACTAACGGAGATCACACGGTGTGGGGAACCATAAGAGACCTCATCTTCCCATCAGGCACAAAACATGTATCACATGACAGACATTAGTGATTAACATACAGATACCTGCTAATACAAAAACACATGCAAGTAGTAAATCTCTTTATCCTGTAACATTACATAACCATGCAAAAAAAACCCACCACATTGCTTTGAGATAACCGTACCACACAGGAAATGAAAAATAAATGAAGGGGGGAAAAATAACCATTTTATACCCATTTTTAACATGGAATAAAAGTTAAGGTTAAAAACAAGCTGTAAACTTAGTTTTTTTCCTTTTGAATTTGCACAGGACATACATGTTAGTACTGGGGAATGTATGAATATTACTGGTGCAAAAGTTTGATAAATCTGGCCCACATGTGCACTACTAATGAACAAAGGGGATAAGTGCTCCAACTGTGTCTCTGCAGCCGGGCCCCCAGCCACAAAAAGACTGAGGCTCTACATCTGGCCTCAGAGAAGTGGCCAAACACCCAGGGGGAGCAAAAGGCCCAGGGTCTCTGACAGCCATTATGGTGACCTTCGTGCCGTCAATCTCGCCGGTCAGGGGGAATTGGGCAGTGCAGACACTCAAGCTCACGGCAGGGTTTATTCACAGACAGACACACACACAGGTTTATGGGGGGGCGGGTTAAGGGTTGGGGGAGAGATAAAACAGACAGGCCACGTGAACACGGCCACGGGACGACCTCTCAGATGAGGAGGAGAGTGAACAAACTTGCAGAAATTTTTGCTGTAAATACACCATGTTTTTAAGAATTTTTTTAAAAAGTTACTATTTGTCAGGGGGGGAAGTTGAAAGGGGCTGGCGAGAAATGGGCCTGGGGGGCCCAAAATTATCTGAAAGGCCCCCCCCCCCTTGGGCCAGCCAGACACACCATGCGCACAGACGGCGTCCCGTCACCATGGTGACCCATAAACATGCCGGTCACACACACGGCTCGCTGGGGCTGCTTCCTGCTCACATTCCAGGCCTTATTTAGCCAGAGAGCAGGATGCATTTAGAATCCGCATGAGTACACAGACAGGGAAGCCAGCTGACTGACTGCCGGGGGGTGGGTGTTTAGTTAGCGCATTGTTGCCTGTGTGTCTGTAGGTGGGGGTTCACCCTATTTAAGCCCCACAATGGGGGATAGAGAACAGTAATGTAGGCAGGGTGACACCCTGTAATACAGGCCCCAGGTGCTCGTATGGTCAAGGCCCAATTCTGTGTTTCGGTGGTCCCCTCCCCAGAAAATACAACAATTAGCCCTTTTCCTTGCTGCAGGTCTGTCACTTGTGGTCACTCTTCTCCCTCCCCATATCTGCAGGCTCCTGCTACTTTTTGCCCCCCAGGCCATTGCTGGTCTTCTTCTTGCCAGATCCCTTCCTCTTCCGCCATGATTGTGCGCCACTCCCAGACTCTTTATCGCCTGGGAAGAAAAAAAAAAAGACCAAACAGGAAAGATGAACCAAAATATCAATCCGGCTCCTCCATTTTCCTACCATACAGACAGATCAGAGAGGGGCTGCAGGGGTTGGGGTCCTCAGGGGCCAGGGGAGCACGGGTCACGGTCGGAGAGCTCTGGAGGCGTGACGTTTCACGTTACCCTTGGAGATGGTGGGGACATGGCCAAAGGAGTTAGCGTAGCTGCTGTCTTCACATTCTGACAGGGTCTGAAACGGCAAATGACGTCTGGCCTGAATGATCCGGGCATTTTCCTTGGCAGTACACAGCAAGGGATGCAGTGCTGGTGATTTGAAGACTTAAATCTCCATCTTCTTGGGTTTCCTGATGAGTCACAGGTCATCAGTAAGGCACGCCCCCATTGGGCAGGGCGGGGGCTCTTACCTTCGGCCTCTTCGGTCCGTATTTCTCCGCGTACCACACCATCCCATAGAGGCAGAGGAAGGTGATGAAAGCCTGGAGAAACGGGGCAAGGAGAAGAGACGAGGCTGGACATGAGGAAATAGTCGCCGTCTACTACAGAACGGGCAAAGTCCAGGAAGGATAGAGTGAAGGGAAGCAAGACGTGAGGAAGAAGAGTGGAGAGGAGGAACTTACCACACACAGAAGCCAGAGAATGACATAGAGGATCTGCGTTTTGGAGAACAGGTCCTGACCAAACTTGATGCAGACCAGGGCTTCCAAGAAGGCAATGGCCCTAGAGGGAAATTAGGGAGACTCAGGCAAGGATAAGGGCACTGCAGTACCGCACACGCACATACGCAGGCCCAGCAAGCGAGCGAGGCCCCTGGCAGCTTAAACCCTCCAATGAGAGGCCGGCCCGCTCACCAGAAGGGCGCCCCGGCTCTGAACGGCAGCCCGGGGCTGAACCGCATGTCACACTAAAAATGGATCGTGCCAACTGGCCCACGGGATGCGAGGGAGCTGCTGCGAGGGGTGGGACCATGGACAGCCAAACGAGGCCACGGCCAATCAGAAAGCAAGAGAGGTTCCTGTGTGTGTTTGCCATTCATTCTTATTGAAGTAAAGGAGAGGTTGTGTTAAAATTAAAGAGAGACACGCTGAAGATGTCTATCATACACAAACAGACACAGACAGACACACGCACTCGACAGGGGGGATTTCAGGGACGGTGAAGCTGGACGTAGCTCCCGGCAAACCACCTGCCCCCATTTCATCTTTGGGATCCTCCTTAAATGTCTCGTCGGGGGCCAGTGAATGCAAGCATGACATAAGCGCAGGAGGCCGCTGGCCGTGGCGAGCACACGGTGCGCGGTCAGCATGGCCCTGCGGCGCCGCCCAGCGGGAGGAGCTCACCCGAAGACCCAGCACTGCGTGCCCACTCGCTTGCACTGCGTGTCCGTCAGGTATGCGTAATACTGCCTGCAAAAGAAGCACAGAGTCCAGGGATCGTCTGAACTTCAGCTCATACGTGATACACACTCGCAGCCCGAAGCGGACAGTAGGGCCAGACGGACATCCACAGCCAAGCCCCCAATCACTATTACATGCTTGTAGGGGGGGGTTTTCACACTTGGTCCCTTTCAGCCCTCAAAACAGAGAATTAATCAACATTTGTTGTGCATATATATATATGTACTCTCCAAACAAACTCAGACCCCCCCCCCCCCGAAATGAATCAAACTGAGACCACCTCGAGAGATGGTCTCAATGTGGTTCACTTCAGGTCTGTTTTGCAGTTCACTTAACCTGTGCATTGTGAACATAAAGTGCTCCAGGTTTATGTCACCTTTTGCCATTGTGTTTTAGCCCTTTAAAAAAAAAAAAACACAGAAATAAAGGCATCTGCCCTTCCAGCCAATCAGAATGACAAGGGCAGCCAAACTGGTCCTGCTAAGGGTAACACGACTGGACCCTCGATCTGAGGACAGCCCAAATGGACCCTTGAGGATGGTCCTGTAAGGCACTTGTTGCCGTTCATTGCTTTCAGGAGGTAAAATGGACCAGAAAACAGTACAACTAAACGATAGCTTTTCATGGAGGCCTGCATTGTGTTTTTGTCTGACAGCAGTAGAGGAGTAACAGGATTCACAAAAGTTTGTTTTCTGTTTTTTAGGCTGTAATGGAAAGTATTTGTTGTATCTATGCAAATTTATTCTGATTTAGCAGATTTTGTTCAATTTGAGTGACTGATTAGCAAATTATAACAGTAACACTTTACTTGACAGGGCACAAAAATATATAGTATTATGCTGTTACTTATGTATTAACCACAAACAATGTCTTAGTTGCACATTAATCTGTTAATTCATCGTTAATGAATCATGACACGTTTTATCTCAAGCAGTTACTATATTTGTTATCTGTTAATTCGTGAAACTCTGATCTCATGTTTGTTCATCAATAATGAATCATGAAGCATCTTTATCTCGTAGTGACTGTAATTGTTCATGATTTGTTCATTATTTCTACTTCAGTACCAAATTATTACTAAGTATTTGTGCCCCATCAATTAAAGTGTTACCATTACAACAAACCTCCCAGTACAAAACGTTTGCACCAATTCACCTGAGTCTAAAACAATGACCAGATTTTAGGAAACCTCCTTTTTATACCAGACCATTATGCATTTACAAAAAAAAAAATCCTGACAACGCCACCCCACATCAGTGATTAACGTAAGCATTCTTGCAGCCCCCATTACTCATCTCGAGTCCTTTGCTTCAGACAGTGCTGATTCTGGCGACCCCTACTGGCAGCACGCAGCACTCACCTCACAGTGGGGGCGGTGATGACCCCAATGAAGAGGATGCGGCACCAGCTGAGGGCATGAGACGCTTGGAACACGAAGATGTGTTTCAGGAAGAAGGTGTTCAGCTCCGTAAGCTGCGGGGAGGGAGAGTGCATTACTGTGGACGTCCCAGGCCTCCCCACCATTCCCCGGGCAGAGGAGGGACAAAAGCAGTAAATGAAACTCAAACTACTCATAAAAAGTGAAATACTAACTAAGTAACGTAACTGCAAGGCCCTAAGCTGGCATCTTCTTTAAATGCACCATGTGACCAGCCAACCACATTTTCAACGTGCTCTGCTCATGAGCTGAACTTCTGACCAGTGCTGATCTATGCTGGTGAGGATGAGGGAGGTTCTACAGTCATTCCTCAAGATAAGCAATAAAAGTTTGCCCCTCTCTAAATGGAGTCACTTATGTACACATGCAGGCTGGTATGTTGTCCTGCTGACGGTTTTGTCTATTTCTGCTTCAATGACTTTACCATGCTGAAACATGCTGGTAAGGGGAGGGGCCTAGAGACAGCCTGACATGTGACATGTGGCCTGCTCAGCCAGCAGGTGAGTGATAGCACCACCTACTGACCCTCTGATGAACTGCAGTATTGCTGACAGCACCCATAGCATTTTATAGTTAGCTGATATGGCTCCGTCAGACGCAATCAGTGAAGCAATACTCTCTGTCCTGCTGCCCACATCACCAGACCAGTGAGACTGGTTTTTACTGCTGGTTGTAGGAGCAGGATGTGTAAACCTTGCAGCCCTCTGACTGCTAAAGGACCAGGACGTATAAACCTTGCAGCCCTCTGACTGCTAAAGGACCAGGGTGCGTAAACCTTGTAGGGCTCTGACAAATCAGCTTGTTAGAAGCACTACTGATCTAGATCTGCATATCAATCCCAGTGGAATCTCTGTCAACTTGCTTTGCCTCTTCATACCATCACCACTACCCTCCCACCCCCCACCCCCCACCAAACCCCTTCAACAAAATCCTCACCTCCCAGTATCTCCAAAATTAATAAAAATTATTAAGAAACCTTCAGGATAGCAGTCTCCAGACTCAACTGCTATTCACAGCATGTCCGCCCCCCTACTGCCTGCCTATAGGGTGGTTCACTTGGCTCACCTGCCAGACGATCATGAAGAGGTAGATGCCTGCCACCCTCTGGAAGGAGGATTTGGGGTCAAACCATCGCACGTAGGTCCAGCTGGCGGGCGTGAACTGCAACACTGCACGTTTCAACTTCCCTGTGGTGGTGTGGATGTCCCTAAGTGCACAAACACACAGTGATAATCAGAAGCACAGTCACACATGAGAGAATAACAGAAATGGCTACCAGAATAACAGTGCAAGTACAAGCATGGCATTTTCTCGGGGGCCTGAATTGGCTAACCTACATCACAAGGAACAAGATTCCAGACTGATGCAAATAACAAATATCTCAGATAAAACAGAGCTTAGCAAATCGAATAACATGGCATGATTTGAGTCGGACTCAAGACTCGCTTTACAATTTATGAAAAAGACTTGATGTAGACTTGATACTGTTGACTACATTGACTTAGACTTATTATAAATGACTTGTAAAACTGCACATTCTATCTATCACTGCAATTAAAATTAGTTTCCACCTTAGTGTCTCCCCTGTCTTTACCGGCTCCACAACTGTGTTTCTGACTCTCATCAGAACCTCAAAAAGGTTGTGCCATTTGTGCCCATAAACGACAGAACCCACAACCCACTCACAAGATGGGAAACAACATGCTAGCATGCAGTAAGCATGGTGGCATCGGCACCAAAAATAATCAATAATGGTTTCTAGACAACTTCCAGTTTCATTCCACATTTCCCTAAAGAGAGATTCCTAAAGACAGGTTGCTAAACTTGTAATAACTTATTGAGCATGCAAATTAACCACTTACATTAATGCTAAATGTCCCAGTGCTCTTGCAGACATTATATTAGTGATTGTCACATTTCATAAAAATTTCTGAACACACTGACAGGAGGCCAGGGGTAGCATCAGGAGGCTAAACTCTGCAGTGCTGGTTTAAAGCTTTATTCTGTTACTGTAAATTTACTGCTCACAACTTCTGTATATGTTCATGTATAGCAGCGGTCGCACCTGGTCAATCGCTGTCAACAGGTCAATCACCAAAGTTACTTAAAGATTGCCCATGACTTGACATGACTTGCTTGACCAAGCCTCTGACTTGACTTGTTTAATTCCAAGAATCAAGCTTAACTCGAAACTTGATGGTTAGGACTTGCTACTTACTTGTGACGTGTGATGATATGTGATGTATTAGTATGTCAGGTATCAGTTCAGTGTTTCCCAGTCTTTTTTCTGCCACAGTACACTTTTCATATGGTAATTATTCCAGGGCACACCACTGATTAACACATACCACTATAACACATACTACTATACCATACACCACTGATTAACACATACCACTATAACACATACTACTATACCATACACCACTGATTAACACATACCACTATAACACATACTACTATACCATACACCACTGATTAACACATACCAATATAACACATACCACTGATTAACACATACCACTGATTAACACATACCACCATAACACATACCACCATAACACATACCACCATAACACATACCACCATAACACATACTACTATACCATACACCACTGATTAACACATACCAATATAACACATACCACTGATTAACACATACTACTATACCATACACCACTGATTAACACATACCAATATAACACATATCACTGATTAACACATACCACTGATTAACACATACCACCATAACACATACCACCATAACACATACCACTATACCATACACCACTGATTAACACATACCACTATAACACATACCACTGATTAACACATACCACTGATTAACACATACCACTGATTAACACATTGCTCTTAACCTGTTGACTCAATTTGTCCATGATCTTGTCTTTTTACTGCAGGGTGGTTTGCAAAATTGCCAAACAATGTAAATGAATGGGTGTCAGTTGTAGGGCGGCCTTATTCTTGGCTGCATTTGATCATGTGACAAGTGCACTTACAGCCTATTGCTTGTGTATAAAGCAAAGCTATACCTAGATAAAACACATAGTTGTTCTAGAATTCCACTAGTGTGCCAAAGGTCAGCCTTTGTTTCCCGACACTAATATGGGATGGCCTGCCCAGTGTGCCACTGGAAGCTGGACTAATCCGACCTGTTCCTGTAAATCAGCACTGACTGTCAGACTAGCTTCTCCATACATCCCTTCCTTGGCTTCTTGTCTCACTGCACAGTTCAGTCACAGAGGCCAAAGGCAGCCGCCCTTGTGATTAGGGGGATCTGTGACTCGCTATGTGCCGAGCGGACAGCAGAGAGGGCCTCCTCCCCCAGGGCCCGCGGGACCTACTTGATGCTGGCCCAGTGGTACGTGCGGATCTCCAGGAAGCGACACACCGTCATGCCCAGCCAGATGCCTCCACCATTGCAAAGCAGGATGTCTAGAATCACCTGGTCCCACCAGCACTCGGCGAAGTTGGGCAGCAGGTGCATGAAGAACAGCTGGAGGAGGCGAGAGGTTAGGGCTGCTGAAAGCCGGGCGTGGCCTCAGGAAGGCTCACCCACTGGCGGGCAGGAGAGGCCCCAACCAGGCCCCAGGAAGGCTCACCCACTGCCGGGCAGGAGAGGCCCCAACCAGGCCCCAGGAAGGCTCACCCACTGCCGGGCAGGAGAGGTCCCAACCTGGCCCCAGCTCACCCAAAGGAATGCAGGCTGGTAACCCAAAACCCTCACATTTTCTTTCCCAAACCAGTTTCAGCGCAAACCACACCCCACAGCCGACTATACGCCCTGCGACTCTGCCGAAACCTCAAGATGGATTTCACTTGCTAACTGTACGAAACCGATGACAGCTTGTGCAGATACGAAGTGTCACACGAATGTGGAAGTTATTACAGGGTCAGCAGCAGGGTTATAGACAGATGTGACTCTTTGTGACGTGAAGAATAATAAATGATCAGAGGGGCGTAGGAAGCTGGGGGACGTTTAAATTAAGCTGCTCCTCCCCCCCAGTATCAAATTCTCTTCCATGCCAAGGCAAACTGACATTAGTTTTCAATGACATTACAATGTCAGAATTGTAAATGGCCCTTTAAATAAATAAATGTTGCTTGCATGAGTAATTCCTCTCTCGATGATCTCAGATCTTAGAACAAACAACATCCTTCAGAAGAAGATGTTTGTTCTGGGTGGGATGAGGATAAAGCCATTCAGCTTAAGGTTAGCTAGTTATCAGTGATCATAAAATAATAAAACCCAAATTAAAACTATTAGCCCTATCTTTCATATCGGAGCTAAACTTATTAGTTGCTGCTAATAAAACAGAGTTATTCTTAGCCGAAATAACCTTCATTGTTGGGCAGAATTTCAGTTTTCCGTCACATACTTTATTCATCCTGAAATTTTAAAATCTATCTATCAAAGATGAAAGCGCGACTGCGAGATACACTCAGTGCTACAATTTGGATCAGTGCTCTCATACTGTTAGCCAATGAAATCAATCTTGAAGTTTCATTAGTGCCGTGGGGGCGTGGTTTGTTAGAACTGCTGGGCGTGGCTTGCATTTAAGTTGGCTGTAGGGCATGATTTGCGCTGACCTGGTTTGGGGGGGGGAAAAAAACGCAACACAAAACCACCAGGCCCTCTGGTTTCCTTGGAAACTGCTCTCCTTCATGCAGTTTTAACGGGTATCATGCAGTTTTAACGGGTAAACATACGGACACACAGGCTGAGCGACACACAGGCCGAGCGACACACAGGCCGAGCGACACACAGGCCGAGCGACACACAGGCCGAGCGACACACAGGCCGAGCGACACACAGGCACAGGTCCAAAAGCAGGACGTTTCCTGGAAATTCCCTTCGCTTAGCTCATTCTGTAGATTTGCCGTTACGTATAGAGCTTTTGTCAGAGGGCAGCTGGAAAGTTCCCTCCCACAAGGTGGTGCTCGCGAGAGGGAGGGGCTGCAGCCTTCCCGTCAGCTGGGCCCAGCTATCACGCTAAGCGCTGCCACGTGTGGGCAAGGCGTCAGACATGGCTGCTTCCTTGTTGCTAGGGAACGAAGAAAAACAAAGAACAGCCAGCGGGCGCCGGCACTGTTGTGGGGGGGGGGGGGGGGTTGTCCCAGCCCCTGTCTTGCAGGAAATGTAGCAGGAGGGACTGACCAGAGAGCGGCTGACCGGCAAAGGACAGGCTGCTCGTGGCAGAAACTGCCCCCATGTCGGTATGTATGTGTGTGTGTGTGTGTTTTACAGGACTGATGACTCATTGTGCATCTTGCAACATCAACATCTCATTTATCAGTCCCTTTGGTTACGTTTGGCAGAATCATTTGATCATAAATTCACTTGTCCATTTCTCACAGGGAAACACACACGCACACAGACACAAACACAAACACAGACTCTGGGACCTAAACTAATGTTATCAGGCAAACAGAGGGCACAGGAAAAGCACAGGCATTTAACATCACTCAAAATTATGTCTGCATGCAATGTAAAGGTAGAGTAGAATGACAAACACCTCTCTTCTAACACAGCTTGTGCTCTCACTGTCATGCTCATTAAGTGAATGTGTTTTTTTAATCCCCTTCTCCTACCCTAACTAGGCTTCAGTTCTGGAGCTACTCTTCATAGTTACCCAGCCCACCACCCCAATGATGTGACCTATAGCCTTGTGGATCCCACCCTCGGCCCCCCAGGTTCCCAGTCCCGTCCCCCCAGGATCCCCGTACCTCAGTGAGCTCCCAGGTGATGCTGATGGTCCAGCAGAGGCCATAGCTGCGGATGAGCAGAGCCTTCATGCCCCAGCCCCAGAAGTGACCAAAGGCAAAGATGTCAAAGTGGCTCAGGATTCGCTCCCATGTGATCACATGACAGTTCACAGCATATTCCTGCAGGAAGAGTGGGAGAGACCATACATTAATGTACTGGTGGGTCCAAGTCCATCCGTCCCCAGCCCTATAACTGAGGCATGATTAAAGGATATTCTAAATAGAGGACTGAAGAGAATGTTCAACAAAATATATTAATTTGCAGAAGTTTTACCAGTAAAATATGTTCATGAAAGGCTTTCGGCAACAGGGCACACTCGACCTGCAGGTGGCAACTTTCTGAGCTACTCATGCAAATCAATACTTGGTTTCTTTGATGAGCCCACAAAAAATAAGAGATAAAGCTAATACGTCCCATGGGCAACTGTTCCCCTTTGAAAGTAAGAAGTTCTATGCAGCTGTATTTACCGATTTGCGTGGTTAAACAGCGCAGTGCTGCCACAGATGCCTGTACCAGAGGCAGCCAGGGAGATTAACAGCCTTAAAAGCAGACTGTTACTCATCCACGGCAACAGTCACCAGGGTAGACAGGGCAGCCTAGAGTTCACAGCTAGCCAGCTGATAATCCCAACTTTCCGTAAGAGGCTTCTAAAAGGACAGAGCAGCCTCCTTGGACCCAACTGGATTATTTACTTTATGCATGTTAATCATATTTCATGGGATTATACTCTGGCACTGAGGCTTGGAGGTTCAAAGCTCACCTAATGTCAGGAGGAGTCAGTGCAAAAGTACTTTTCTCATTCATCTAAAATCTCACCACACTGAGACAGAGGTACATGAGGTCCAAACATTTAAACAGGCCCGCATGTCCGAAAGCATCACTAAATATGACGATTATTTAACTACTCTTTTCAAACAGCTTATAATCCCTTTGGGAGGACACAGGTACAGAGGCGTAGCTGAGAAACTTCTGGAAAGGCTACAAGGCAAAGGATCAGGCTAAATGACAAAGTCCTACACCTGCGACCATCCCCTGGTCTTCTGTAGGCAGTGGAGGTAGTGCGGGGGGGGTGGGGGCTCACCATGACGTCTGCCTCACGGGTGGCGTAGCGCAGATCGGGATCCAGCCAGTACATCAAGGTCTTCACCTGGTCCCAGTTCAGGAAGATGAGGAAGACCAGGAACAGGAAGTACAGGACACTGAGACCTGACGGGGAACGCAGGCGGTCTGGCTAGTCACCCTTCCGGAAGAATGCTTTTCACACTTTGCTTCTCGCACTTCATGATTTGAACTTCCTGCCTCGTGGGTAAAACAGTGCTGCCCTGTGAGAGTCGGTCGCTGAGGCACCTGCCTTCGAATACCACCCGACCCCCATGGCCCCCCCTGCAGGTGGTGGGGGCCCACAGGAGGGCAGACCCATGTTATTTCTCTGGGCTACACCCGGCCGAGTTCCACCCCAATCCTGAATCCTCAGTCCCCCCAATCAGAGCGGGGTAACATTGTCCCTTGTTTTATCTTTCTACATGGGGTGCTCTGGATTGCACTTAATATGTCCACTGGTAACAAGGAAGAATAAGGGAATACCAATTTGCCTTGGGAGACCCTACCAGGGGCAACCACCCCCGACAACATAGCCCCTAGGGTCATGGAGGCACACAAACCCCTCCTCCACAATAAGGTGGCAGTTCATGGATGGATGGATGGTTGGAGAGATGGATGGAGAGATGGATGGATAGCAATATCAATAACGTCACTCGGACACATACTGTCACCTTGAACTTTTCCAGGCGTTGCCCATCATACCGAACTTTAAACAGAATTTGCTACCTTCCTGGCACAAAGTGATTTATGATTGACCCCCATGTGTGAATGGAGCAGGAAACTTCACTGCAAGTGAGGGGGCGTGTGGATGACGTTTCTATCGTCCGACTGGTGCAAAAACAGAATACAAACATCCAAGGGGCGAAGAAGGAGACTCATTTACACGTAGAAGACCCCGACGCACTGGGCTGACTGGAGAGACGACGAGATTCGGGAACTTCTGTCAGTAATGCTGCACGCCAAACGTTGCGACTGCTGCAGCCTACTTTTTGCGAGATGTCCTGCCTCCTGCATGTTCAACCCAAGCGCCACCCCATGTCTAAACAAGCTAATCAGTGTGTACGCATCTAAATGGACAATATCCAGTTTTCTGCTATATATATATATATGAGGGGCAATTCCAGAAAATGTCTGAATCTGATTCTCCAATGTCTAGAGTTCATGTGTGAAAAGAGCTTTAGACTCTCCTGAACACAAGTACTACCTCTTGCAATCTCCTGCCCACATCTTCCATTTGATATTTAAGCGGCCCACAGGGTCTGAACGGCACCCCCACCAGGCAGGGAGGGGCGAATAGACAGGCTTCCGATTTGGAAAGTTGGAGGAACATCTACAGCCCCGACCTCAGAATTCAAGATGGCTGTGCCCTTAATGAACAAAAGCGAAAGTGGAAGTTATATACCGTTTATTAACACTTAGGTCTCGTTTGCGTCTTACTAAAATCGGCGCATACATAGTACTGTCCATCCTGTATCTGTGGACATGTTGCTACGGTGTTTGTATGTGTAATGTGATATAATCCGCGTAATGTGTTATAAACTGGTATTGCTAAAGGTAAATGGTAAATGGACTGCATTTATATAGCGCTTTTTACCAAAGCGCTTTACAATTATGCCAGGCTAACAATCAACCTGGTTAGAATTGGTATCGCTTGTGGCTAACCTGGCTAGCTGTACTGGAATGCCTCAGGTAAGGTGTTATTTCCAGCCCCCAGCCCCTGAGGTGAATGGAACGCAGCACTATTGTCCTCGTGGGAAGTCCACTCCTAGTGGGCTCCCCGGCACGTTGTTAATAAAGGACACCTGACTCAAGCATCCCCCCACCAGAAGTGGTTTTCCCACACCATGGAAGATAGTATTAAATAAGTGACAATATGCCTGTAGGAGTTACAGAGGAGTGCTGTCTTTATGTCAGGAACTAGACACATTTGTAAACTGCATATATCTCGTTTAAAGCATCATATTCTGTGAGATCAACTCTGGCTGGTCTGTCATGAGTTCCACAGCATGTCCAGAGAAACAAACAATCTCGGTCACATTCCATTAATGGCGTCACGTGACGCAAGATTCGCACCATAAATTCCTGACTGGACACAAGAGTCAGAGAGACAGATTTGTCTGGCGGAGCGCATGGGAAGACTTACCGAAGACCATGCGCCACACCGCCGGGTGAGGTCGCGTGAACGGACCTGAGAGAGGAGAGAAGGCGGGCCGGTGCTCAGAGCTGCGCACCAGGGCTTCACACAAGACGCAGAGACACAGAGGCTGCAGGTGTGACTGGCTGCGAATAACATACCGTTTGGGAAGGCGAGGGTGCTGATAACCAGGAAGAAGGACACCACCAGGATGAGGCCGACGCGGAGGTTGCTGTCAGGGTCTGCATCATCCCTGCCGTAGGAAAAGGTAAGTTACAGAGTAAAGCAGGTAAAGGCAGACAGCTGCCCTCCTGTGGGAGACTGCGGTCTGCATGTTCTCCCAGTGTCCTCCTGCAGTGCAAAGATATGCAGCCAGGCTGCAAGTGGCCTTCCTGAACTGCCTGTAGGGGGCGACTGTGAGACCTGGCACCCTGTGCAACGTGAACCCCTACCTGTGCGATGAGCCGCCTGGAATACACTCTGCTGGGGAATGGATGGATGGATGGATGGATGGATATATAATCATCCTTCAAAAATCCACCCTTTCCTATAACCATTTACACAATGAGGAAATGAAAGTTCATCATTGCTCCCGCTCCCTCACTCCCTCTTCCCCTCTCTCACACACAGACACAGACAGATTAGGTATGTACATTTTTGTGGGGACTCTCCATTCATTCCTATGGGCAAAACCCTAATTCCAGCTACGACAACGTTAACCCCTACCCAGCCCTAACCTTAACCAAAAAAAAATGTTTTTTGGCATTTTTAATATTTTGACTGTATGTATAAATTCTAACACTGGGGTTTATATTGGTGGTAAATACACCCCCCCACACACACACACACACACACACACACACACACACACACACACACAGACACACACACACACACACACAACCCCAGAAAAGCAAGCCCACAGTGCTGCCCATTCAGCCACGGAGCCACCCAAACATGTTTAATAATGACTCTCATAAATGGTTAAATGGGTTTTAAAATGTATCAAGTTAATCTCAATTCTAGCACCCATTTCTGCAACTGCAGAGTAAAATTGTAATTGTAAATTTGGCTATAAATGTCCTTCAAGCCTCAATACGAAATACAGCATAGATCATTCTGTAATAGAAGTGCCATTGTTTACAGGTCATGTTTACAAATGGAAAACCACTACTTTATATTTAATGATTATCTCATGCCACAGGCATAATCTCAGCTGGACAATCATTCTACAAAAACATTTTTATATACACACAGCCAACATTTAATCACAGTCTCAGAGCAATGCATGACCGCAAGCTTAATTTTAAATGCTAAACATTAACAGCTTTTATCATCATAAAATATTTCTGCCATGTCTGCATCTGATATCATTTAGCAGCGTTGTATGAAATGCATTAGGAACAATTCAGTTGTTTTGCCTTTAAGAAACACACATTGGAATTTCACAATCATCATGCAAATTGTAACGTACATTATAACATTGGGAGTGTATGTGTGTATATTTTATGTGTATATTTTATTATAGCATATCGGCCACGTACAGACCCTCCCCTAAACTCCCAATAATGTTACATCATATATCTCCTTCTGTGAAGTCGTGTACCACCCAAAAAAGGTCACAGTCAGATACGATAACGATAAGCTACGGTTCACCAAGGCACTGAGGGTTCTCACGCCTACGGAACTGGTAACGAGGAAGAATACAGGAATACAAAATGGCAGTTCAGCAAAGAAATCGAGGATCCCAAAGTGGCTTACAAGAGATGGATAGAGAGAGACTTCTCCAGTTACAACAGCTGGGCTGAGTGGAGCTTTACAGCAACTTACCAATTTCAAAAAGAGGAGCCCCCATGGCCCCCCCTCCGTCACCTTGACCAACCAGCTCAACGAGTTGTACTATCAGTTTGACAAAGACAATCGCCATTTCTCACCTCTCACCTGGCTGACAGCAACCAACAGCCCCTCGTCACTCCAAGTGCCAGGCGATATAAACGGTGTATCGTCTTACAATCATATAAAATCAAAACAATAAGAAAATGAGTAACTCACATAAACGCTCAATAGGAAACATTGCTTGACAGCACACATCAGCCTATCACATCACAGAAACGAGCGCAATCCCAACCAATCACAGTGTTTTAAGAATAGATAACCTATGCACAACAAATGCATAGCAAGATTATTGCTGATACGTCATTGGTGGGGTGGTGGTAATTGAAAGCAGCCCTACAACACACTGCAAACTGACGCTCCGTGTTGTAATCTCCGGTGAAAACTTTGTGCCAACTAAACCTGGAAATACTATGCATATTCTCACTACTCAAGGCTTTGCCGTCCAGGAGAACATACAGTATGGAAAAGCTTACAGTCACAGACACTACTAATTAGTGCTGCTACTTTCAGGAGCGCCCTGGACAGGTTCAAAATGGGACACAGTGGGTGATAACTCTACCAGCCACGTCAAACTCATCTTCTGGAAGGGGCAGCGAGGCAGTCAGAGGAGACACCCAGCAACAAACCGTACTGTCAGCACATTGCTAGTGTTACACCCTGCGGCAAAAGTTTATTTTTGTATGATTTATATATTAAACTTCGATTTCAGTTTGCAGTCCATTCAATTTGTGATCTTTTTCATGTTCTCCTTAAGGGGAATCTGTTTACGGGGAATCCTAAGGGAATTTTAAGCATAAATGGAACCTTGAAGTAAAGAAATAATGACTTATACTATACTGCCAAAAGTATTGGGACACCTGCCTTTACACACACATGAACTTTAATGACATCCCATTCTTAATACATAGGCTTTAGTATGGAGTT
>JAODJU010000046.1:18972554-18997395 GCA_026776725.1 Gnathonemus echidnorhynchus
TGGCTCATCAGAAGCCAAGTGGGACAGAAAACCTACTGGATAGTAGCTCTCCAGGACCGGAGTTGGAGACCCCTGTACTAGGTGATCGGCTGCTTGGCCATGGAAACCCATTCCATGAAGTTCTCTATACACTGTTCTTGAGCTAATCTGAAGGCCACACGAAGTTTGGAGGTCTGTAGCTATTGACTCTGCAGACAGTTGGCAACTTCTGCACACTGTGCACCTCAACATGGCTGAGTTGCTGTTGTTCCCCAATTGCTTCCACTTTATAATACCACTAACCGTTGACTGTGGAATATTAAGTAGCGAGGAAATTTCACCAATGGACTTATTGCACAGGTGGCATCTTATCACGGTATCACACGAATTCACTGAGCTCCTGAGAGCAACGCGTTCTTTCGCCAATGTTTGTAGATGCAGTCTGCATGCCTAGGTGCTCGATTTTATACAACTGTGACGATGAAAGTGATTGGAACACCTGAATTCAATGATTTGGAGGGGCGTCCCAATACTTTTGGCAATATAGTGCATGATAAGAAATAATGAATTATACTCTGATAATGATCAATAGATTGGTATGAAAAAAAATTACTGTGATAAAATATTTTGAGATATTGCCAGGCCCCCCCATACCCGATTCTACTGCTGGAACACCCTGCCCACCCCACGATCTCCCTCCTCCCCACACTCCTGCTTCTTTGTGGAGACTGTGGATGTATGCAGACTATTCTAGAAACGGAACATCAGGAGAGCAGCAGGCCCTGATGGCATCCCAGCCAGCACACTGCACCGATCTGATTGGTCCAGTTTTTACTGAAATCTTCAACAACTCCATCATGCATGCAGGGTCCCAGGCTGTTTTAAGGTGGCTATGATCGTCCCAGTTCCCAAGACAGTCAAGATCACTGGACTACAGACCAGTTGCTCTGACCTCAGCGGTTATAAAACCATTGAACGCCTGATGTCGGCCTACCTCGAGTCCATCACAGACCCCCTCCTTGACCCTCGGCAGTTTGCCAGCAGAGCAAATCGCTCAGTGGAGGATGCAGCTACACTGTCGCTCCACTACATTCTCCAACATCTGAACTCCCCCAGCACGCATGTCAGGCTCCTGTTTGTGGATTTCAGTTCAGCCTCCAACAGCACTGTTCCATCAATTCTCCACATTAAGCCGACTCAGATAGCTATAGCTCCGAGTATCTGTCAGTGAACTGCCAGCCTCATAACAAATATAAAGCAGTATGCAAGGCTGGGCCCATACCTATCTGGCCCTATAGCCATCAGCACATGATCCCCCCCCAGGGCAGTGTCGTCTTCCCCTGTGTGGTCTGATCAGCTGAGAAAATCACAGGCTGTCAGCCACAATACTAAACATCCTCGTCACCGCCATGGCAGAGTCGAGCTAGGAAGATTGCTGCTGATTCCACCCACCCAGACAGTCACTTCTTCCCCAAACTGCCAATCACAGACGAGGTACAAGTGCATCACAACATCATCACAACATCCCCACCGCTTCGACCCCACAGCCATCCAACTCCTAAACTCGCCTAGAACCTCAGAAATCCAACACCCAGGTAACATTCACTCATCCAGGGACAAGTCCCCTCCTCTCTTGCCTGACTTTTTACCTCCATGGTCAAATTACACTATTGGTTCATTTGTACTACAACAGTGACCAAATGTGTGTTATTTTATGATGCTATTATCTTAAAACGTTTTGCATAATGTGCTCTGTTGATGTTGTTGTATTAATCTGTAATTTATATCGCATTCTTAGTTGTACACATGCATGTCCTGTTAAGGGTTCTCCGTAGGTCTTGTCATTTTTGTCCTATAATTCATATTTGGCACCGAACCACAAACAATTCGATACGTTCATACATACTGGAAATAACGTTAGTTCTGAGTTCAAAGAAAGCTTCACACACAATCAGAGCTGAAGACAACGCCACATAACGTTTAAGACGGTACTGCAATCCCACCCCTCCATCCTCCCCCAACATGTCCTACAGTATTAGGGCCTTATTCAATTTTACCGAGGGCCGGTTACTTCACAACCGAACATGTGATCGATTAGGTAACAACCATCCCCGGCTTTCCGTACATATCCACCTTGCAGAACAAATGTCAGTTCCTTCGCTATTCGCTTTAATGGGTTGTCTTGGTCTAGAAATGTTAACTAGTCAGAAAAAAGTCAAATTCACATCCCTGTGCGTCATCCAGCCTATAACTTATAATTGTAAAATAAAAACACTAAAGCCATGTGCTCAGTGAAATAGACACTAAGTGAGGGGATTTTATTTCTGAGACGCTGGATAAGAACCAGATGAATGCGCGATGAAAGGAGAAATGTTTTTATTCCGATCGTGTTATTAATGCAAATAACACACTGACGTGTTTAAGAAAGTACTATTCGTAGAGATGGAAAGTACTGCACGCGTGGTACTGATGGAAAAGATGTACTTTCCACACTCTTTGGGCAAAACATACAGTCTGAAAAGCGGAACTCGGATGGCATGGCAGGAAGGCGGGACCCACCACTCGATACAACACGGGGCCGTGAAAGAAGGGGGAAGAAAGACAGAAATATGGTAGTTAAAAGGTATAATGAGCATCCGAGTACCAGTACAACCCTCAATTAAAATTACGGACTTCGACAACATGTTTACTCCGTCTCCTCCACAGCGGCATGCGGCACCTAGCTGGCAAACCCAGACCCAACCCTAGAACCCACATGTCCACCTAAGCCAGCTAACCCCTACAGGGGCGGTATCGCGTACCTGGTAAACGCGAAGTACATCAGGCTGACCACGGTGAAAGTCAGCAAAGTAATCGTGTGTGGCTTATAGAAGAACTCGATAGTGATGTCCTCTACTTGCTGCTCGTTGATCATGCGGAAATGCAGCCTGTAGTTGACATCATCTTTGCTCAGCGTCCGGGACCCCAAGGCGGACGCCATCGTCGCTCAGCTTCCCCAGTCAGCCCTTCAGAATCCCCCGGCTCACCAGTGACTTAGGTCAGGGTCTGTCATCCGCTAAGCCCCGTGTCAATTAGCCTGGAAACGGCAATGCCATTTGATGTACTTGCGGGGAGAGAAGAGATAACAGCGCTCAAGTAATTCAGACTGGGATTCCAAAACATTAATGCTATTACCATAGTCGCATTTTTTTTTTTTTTATAAAACTTTAGTAGCGCTAAAAATAATATAGAGAGGCTTTTGTCTTGTTGATTGTTTCTTTGGTTTTAATAAAGGTGAACCCCTCTACCCTGACTCCACTTGGTACGACCCGGTAATGAACGCCTCCTGAGCGCCACATGGGTCTGACTGACTGATCAGCGCCACTGTCGCAAAGCTGTGTGTCGCTGATTCCAGTGGCGTTAGACGGATTTTCAGGTAACTTAATGGGTTCAGTCGACACAGGACGGGCAGTGATGTTCAATTCACGACGAATTCAGAATTCTTACAGTCTTTTTTGGCCAAATGAACTAAAATTATGCAGCGCACGCTTCTGACGCAATGACATTTTTTCCGATTATACGGGCGTTTGTTTACATGGTAAAGCTAAAGTAACTAGTAAGGCAGTTTTGTGATCGAGGGCTGGTAGTAAACAAGTCGTAAATACAACCTTTTAAATGCGTTCCCAAAATGAAAATAGGTTTGAATATATGGTTTCCTAGCTAGGTAACTGAAAAGTATTTGTCTATATAATAATTGTAAAGTTAAATATGTCATATCAAGAACGTAATGTTTTTCCGTTTTGTCTTACACATAATTAATCTCCATTGGCTTTGGTCGTGTGACAGTACAGATTCTGATTTTGATTCTGATTAGCTAAACATGGATACGTAAGTATTATGTTCAAACACGACGGTCCATTATACATCCATCCAGAAACGTGTACGCGTTTCACCAATTATAAATACATGGCTGGAGTGCTTGTTTGACAATAAATTTCTTTAATTTAAAGAAAAAGCTGAAACTTGAATGAGAACTCAGGCTTATTAATTATTTTGCACATGAACATCCTTAATTTAAACAGTGCAAATGTCAAATAAATGTTTTTTGTTTTTTTTCTGTAATATTTCTGTTCTAGAAATTTCCTCATGGCACTTGGTGGACTTCACCTGTGCAAGAAATGCTGTTTTTTCCTTGGTGTGAGGAAACTGTGTTCGGATCTGCAGCAGACCGCAAGATTTCTACACTCGGGCAATGCACTGTTTTCCAGCATCCCTCAGAGTACATTTGCTGCTAGTTTCACCCGCGGTCCAGCACGGCCTGTTGGTATCACTGGGCGTTTCCATAAACCTCCACAAACTGAGACCTGGAAACTGACAGTGTGCCAGTATAGCGACACGACCGTCATTACCCTTGCAAGCCGAGAGAGCCGGCGGCTTCCTGCTGACCCTGCCCAAACTGGCCTCATATCCAAGCAGCCTGGACACCCAGAGGGGTCACTGTTTGGCATGCTCCCCCTTCCTGACAGCCAGGCACCCCTGTTGGGTAAGTGCACTGCCATTGGAACATTTTCATGCATGACAGAACGTAGACATTTTGCATTAAGATTGATAAACTTTATCGATGCCAGGGGGAAATTATGGTGCATGTAGCAGTGACAACATACAGTAGTGCGCAGACGAAAATAAATATCCAAACGTATAAAGTGCGAAGACAATACAGTGCAAATAAATTCAAACAAATACCCTGAAAAACAGAATACTGTAATGTTACAGAAGGAAGTAAATATTTAAGTACAAGAATAGTAATAAATTAGCAGATTGTATACATGCAGTTAAGAAACACGACGTGACCTTACATTATAAGAATGCTGCCAGAGTATGTCAGACATCCTTTATAATGCTTGTTATTGCTCTACTTGAACATCAGCTTTGCAGTACTTTTAAAATAAAAGAGTTTATCGACAGTAAACACCCGGATCTGCTTGTGATTGAAATGCTCTCCCAGCCTCCACCTCCGAATCGGTGACACGTCATTCTCTGCTTCCCGCCTGTTCAGATCTGGATGGCTCCCCGCCCCTCGCTCCCTTCGAGGAGATCAGTGAGGAGGAGGCTGTGCAGATTCACGCAGAACCGGCCCTGCCTGCCGTCTCCGTCTCTCTCGGGGACTACGTCGACCAATCAGAGACGCTCCAGCAGCTGCTTAAGTTAGGTACCTAAAAGTGGGACTTTAACGTAGATGAAATATTCAGCGGTGATGATGTTAAACTGTCTCTTTTCTGTTTTATTATGTTTGTTATAAATTTTATTTATACTTGATTTAGTTTTGTACCCATTAGCGCCGTTGTCATGGTAACCTTTGAATGGATTTGCTGTCTTGCGCTTTGACACCTGTATATGTGCTACAAGGTGTTAACCTGAGCAAGCTGGAGCAGAGGCCCAACGTTGGATCCATGCTGCTTCGGCTGGATTTCCAGGCCGATGTGAAGGACCGGCTGCTCTTCCTGAAGGACGTGGGTGTGGAGGACTCACGGCTTGGGGCCTTCATCACCCGTAACCCTTTCATCCTCACAGAGGGTCTGGAGAACCTTCGAGCCAGGTGGGCTCCATTAGCTTCTGCAAATGCAGTGTGTGAGGCATGGCATACACTGCTCCTCAGGGATGGTGTGTGTGTCTGTGTTTGTGTTTTGTATCTTCATTCATTTGTTTTCTCTCAATTAAAGGAGCGCATACCTGAGGTCCAAGAAGTTCAGCCGGGAGTCTGTGGCAACCATGGTGTCCAAAGCTCCTTATTTACTCAATTTCAGCATTGAGAGGCTTGACAACCGCTTGAACTTCTACCAGCAAACTTTGGGCCTCAGCACAGAGAAGGTAGAGTGGAAGCTGCAAACCAGTCACTCAGCGCCCATAACCCCTTTGCCCAGTGCAGGGTCATAGGAGGCAGATGCCAATCTGTAGTTTTACCCAGCGCCTTTGAAGCCATTGTAATAGGCTAGAGAGTCGCTAACCTCTAAAGGTGGCGTCCCACAACCCATGATGCTTTGCATTAGCGCACCACGTTGAGCATCAGGCAAAGGATTTTATTTGCCAATCAGTCTTAGTAGAAGACTTAGAAGACCAGTCACAGGTTGTCACATGGATCTTCTGAGACTTCTTAGACATGCTATGACGTTTTTCATTTTGTTACTGGGTTTCTGGAGAAGTTACCATCACATGTAATATATTTTAGTAGATGCAATTTTATGGAGCTGAGAACTTTTCTTCTCTTGACCGTTGCACCAGACACACTAATTAATGATATAAAGTATAATTTAAGTAGCTTCACTCAGTAAACAGTCTAATTGTTGTTGCTTACACTTCTCCTCAGAGCAGTAATGGATGGTAACCATTTTTATGTGTCTTTTAGACCAGAAACCTTCTGGTTCGTCTTCCAGGGCTGCTGTGTAGGAGTTTGGAACCAGTGAAGGAGAACTTGAAGGTCTGAGGCATCTTTTTCACTTCCTGCCCTTGTTTCTTTTGGTCCTTTCCACCCTGTCTGATGCCATTTTCTGCCCTCAGGTCTGTGAGCTGGAGCTGGGCTTCCGTCCCAATGAAATCCAGCATATTGTCACCGCAGTTCCCAAGGTGCTCACTGCCAACAAAAAGAAGCTGACTGAGATCTTTAACTACGTCCACAACACGATGGGCATCCCTCACTCTCTCATCATCAAATTCCCCCAGGTCTGCAGAACACGGAGAGATGTTGGGCTCTTAATACACTTGTTTTTTAATGCTTTCTGACTTTACCACCTTTGTGTTTATATGCCTAGGTTTTCAACTCGAGGCTTCTTCGGATCAAGGAGAGACACCTGTTCCTCCGGTACCTAGAGAGGGCCCAGTATGACCCCGCAAAGCCCAATTACATTTCCCTGCACTGCCTCATTTCCCTGCCAGACCAGGTCTTCTGCTCTGATGTGGCAAAAGCAACCTTAGAAGACTTTGAGCTGTTTCAGAAGACCCTGTAATTTAAAACCAGCTGTTTCTCTCCCATTTGTATGTCAGTAGGAAATGTTAATGCGTAAATGCATAGCAGGTCAGACATTTAAGGATTGTTTTCTACTGTGAAATTAAAGGGTGTTGGACCAACTATGTGGCTACCATGTTGGGTTTTTTCAGTTAATTATTGAATGTATTTTAGCTAATAATAGCTGTCAGTTTAAGCAATGCCTGCATATTTACTGCTACTTGTCTAGCCATTTACCTCCAGAACAGACCGATTTTACACAAAGGTTTTAAAACCAATGTCTTTCATGCGCTTTTTAAATATTGTGTTTATGGGCTCAACTGTGCAAACAAAATATTAAACCAGAAGAAAGAGTATTCAACTTAATTGATCTAGAAACACCATTTAATGGTCCAGGAATGATAATCTATTAAGTTATAATTTATATAATATTAAAATAAGCCGTTGATCCAAATACTGATTGCATTCCTCATTGTTTTGGCACTGGTGTGTTCTGACAGTAGATCACCGCTCCAAAAAAAGGTTGACTACATGCATTACACAAAAAGCTGTGTTTTTAAAAGGAGTATTAAATCACCAATATAACACAATGACTAAACCCAAGAGATATAGATTCTACAAATATTGGTTAATAATGAAACTTAATGTACATTTAACTTTAAACATAAATCACTGAAAAGTCTCACCTGAAAAACTACTTAGATTCTCTGTCAGAATAGCCTTTGTCATTGGAGACTGTCATGTAAACTTTGGATTGAAAACAATGGTTTTCAGTCAGCGTCAGTCCATAAATGCATTATTACAGACGTGGTTTAACTTGATGATCTTTATATCAATTGGTCGGCGATTAAGACACTCCAAGCGCCCCACGCCTATGACTTGGTTTATAAGCGGAAATGTCCCCTAGCGGCAGCTGTCGTTGCGTCAGAGATCCCATAATTCTGCGCGCTGTCAACTCATACATCAAGATGGCGTCGAAAGTACCAGGTAATATCGTTCTCCGTAAGGTTCTGAATTTTAATGTGATTGAAATATTGTGAATACGTGCGTGATTGAATATCGTACTGTAGTTTGTCGAAACATGTACGTCGTGGTACGGTGGCAGAGGTCTTGCCGTTGGCAGCAGTCTGCATTGGATATGTGTGTCCTCTACCGTGCCCTAGAAATCCCGCGACGTTTTTTGACAGTGATCAAGCACTGGTCGTAACGTTTTGTCAGATAGCTGATGTGTTATAGCTTTCCAGGCACAAATTGTATGCATGAGCAGCCGTTTATTTCATTTTGGCTTGTGTCAGTCATCGTGTTAGCTTGACTTTCTGACAAGGTGTTAACGTGTGTGTGTGTACATTTTTTTCCCACCCCGATAGGATCTAGTTGCTTTTTTGCTGGTGGATCTCCTGGTTAGGGCCTTAGGGTTAGCCCTGTGGTCAGAATGTCATTGGATCAAATCCTGTGGCTGGGCAGAGTAATGTCTCCACTGTTTGATCCTAGCACCAGGGTTCACAGGCTGATGCTGTCAGCCCAGGATATTCCGTGACTGTGTTGTGTGTGTTGAATATGTCAGCAACCATCATGATCCCCTCGTCAGCTGCAGATGACATCTTGATACAAAGTGAAACCAGTGAACTCAGATTTACTAAAAGTTGTCTGTTATCCGTAGCTTCCAGTGGCCGATTGCTTACTGCCTTCTCTAAATGGTATTACAACGCTGCTGGATTCAACAAAATCGGTAAGCTGCTTATGTGCTGTGAAATCCTTGCTGCACATTTTGGGACGTCACATGGTGCCTGTGAAAGTTTGCTTGCATGGAGCTGAATTGGATTCGTTTCAGGGTTGATGCGGGATGATGTGCTCCATGAGGATCGCGACGTGCACGAGGCCGTCAAGAGGTTACCGGAGAACCTTTACAACGAAAGGATTTTCCGCATTAAACGTGCCCTGGACTTGTCCATGAAGCACCAAATTTTGCCCAAGAACCAGTGGATTAAATATGAAGAGGTACAGTGCAATCTGATTAGCAGAATTGCTGAACCACCCTCAACCATATCCCTGCGTGGTTTTTAAATATTGTATTAAAAAGAACCATCAGTATGTATCTGAATGTGCTAAACCATTTCCAGGAAAGACTTGGAAAAGCTGTAATGGCTGATGACAAAATATTTAATGGAAATAGTGCTGAGAATATTAGCTGCTTCTCACCAACAAGTCTCTCCCATTTATTTGACTATGGCTAAATATCACCGGAGTTAGTAGTAGGATGTCAGTCACAGCAGTGACTGTACAGTGCTGTTCTTCACTGTAAGTCGTGGCCTGTTATTATACCAATTACTGCAGACTGGCTTCTTTTTAGAGCAGTGGCTTGTAGCTCAGTTGATTAGGCATTTGTACCTATGTCCAGAAGGCTGTTGGTTTGAATCCCATCAATGACAGCTTAATCATATCACTGCTGGGTTGATAAGTAAGGTCCTTAACCCCAAATGGACTGGACTCTCATGGCGAACAAGATTCGGTATGCAAGAATTACCCAGTTTTCCCAGTGGGATGAGGATGTGCCTATTTTGCATTAGACATACTTATGAAGGATTTATCTCTGTTCCCTAAAGCGTCATGTGATCCCTTGCAGGACGTGCGGTACTTGGAGCCCTACCTGAAGGAGGTCATCAGGGAGAGGAAAGAGCGTGAGGATTGGCAGAAGAAATAGCACAGCAGATGTTGCATTCCTCCTCTGTCCGTGCATCTTTCCCCCTCTTGCGATATCTAAACTGTATCTTGGTCTGGGATGTGTAACTATTAAAGCTGTTCTTACACTATTGCCGCAGCCTTTATCCTGCCTTTGTTATGGGACATTGTCGTTTTCTTGCTTGTTCTGAAACTTGTTCCTGAGACCCCCAGCATCACCATATATTCATATTTAATTTCACCTGCATGAATTAATTATGGGCTTAAATGTCTGTTCTGTAGTTTAATCAGAGCCTGATGGTGGAGTAGACCAGAGCTGGGTGCACCAACAGAGGTATGAGTAACACTGGCTTAGTTTTCAGAAATGTCATTCTCCATCCCTAAAAGTGATGATGACCTGTGGTGGAATCGCCCTTGACAGAATGGAATCTGCACTGAAGGCACGGTGTTTAAATGGTGTTTGATGTTGGTGTTTACGGCTCAGCGGGGCAGAACGTTGCTGGGTGTCATGGCAGACAGAGCCGTGGGGAAGTAAACAGCTGAGGACAGTGACGCCAGGCAAGGACTGGAATCCCAGCAGGTCCACGCTGCATGAGACTGCAGAGCCAATCAAAGAGCTGACCTTCTCTGTATCTGCACCCAGCTTTCTGCGGATCTCACGTGTTGATGCACGGAGCTGAATGCCAGGGAAGGGTTGGTGCTCTGATATTGAACATACCCCTAACATGTTTCAGGTCAAATGCTTAACTCAGGTTGCGTGAATGCTAGGGTCATGTGACAGGAAATGGAAACTATTCAGTTCTGCATTGGTTTGTTCTGAACAAGCCAATGTCACTGTTGTTTATAATCAAGGTCCTGACTTGGGAGAAATACTGGTAAACCATACATTATAGTTATTTTGTGTCATTTTATTATGTAACCTTATAGGTTATTTTTTCTTACAAGTAAATGTCCTATAGGACTCCTTAAAACTATTTTTAAAATTTGTGCTACACCCCTAGTGGGGGCATCATGTTAGTGCAGCGCGACCCAACAATTTTGAGGTCATGCGCCTTTTGTTTATAGGTCATTTCTAAATAGAAACTCATGCACAGTGACTGAGACACAATCTCACCCATTCGTACAGCCAGAAATTTGACTGGATCAATTCAGCTTAAGTGTCTTTAGCTTTCGAAGTGCATAACCACCACGCCCCCTACTGGCTTATTTTTGGGCCGTTATGCTGTCCATGAAGTTGCCCAGGATGTCCTTGAAGGAGTGCAGCATCAGCATGCCCAGCTCGTTGCTGGTCTCATTGATTTCGGGGTCGTAGGCACCTAGTAGCGGTGTGCACACCTCCACGTCGGGGCGGCCCTCCTGCTGCAGGAGTGCCAGCTGCTCTGCCCGCGCCTCCTCGAAGCGCGTGCGGTCGTACCGCTGCAGCTCGGCCTCGTCCAGCGGGTACGCGGCGTCTGCGGGGTAACACTCGCGCGGCACGGGCAGCTCCACATAGCGCAGGCTGCGGTGCATGGCCAGGCCGGCGAGGAGGACGTTCAGGGCCCGTGAGCTCAGTGGGTTGCCCAGGAGCTTGAGCTGGCGGAGGGCACCACAGGGCGCCAGGGCCCCCGCCAACAGCTCCAGGTGCTGCTCCTCCAGGCCGCACTCCTCCAGGGTCAGGCTGGCCAGCGTCCCTGCACAGCGGCGCAGCAGCTTGAGGAAGGCGTGGGGGAAAGCTTCGGCCAGGGCGTGGCCGCTCAGGTCCAGGCTGACCAGGTGCTCGGCGTGCAGGCTATTAGCCAGGTACACCATGTCGGCGCTGTTCAGGCTGCAGTTGGCAAGTTCCAGGCACCGTAGGGGGGTCTCCAAGGGGCTGGACAAGCACACGCAGTGTCACTAAGCAACGGGATTAAGAACAAAGACCTCACACGGCGCATCAGGCGACCAGTAGGTCTGCAAAACGAAGGGCCAAACAGGAAATTGCAAAACATTGAGCTTTTAATGATCTCGACAGTAAATAATCGGTCAGGACATTAGCAGGGACCAAACTGATAAAGAAACAGCTTTTCCATTGATTTCCTTCATTGTTTAAGTGTTGTAGATAAACAGGACATGCACTGATGCTTTGTCACACGAAATTCCTATCGGAAAAAGAACAGAGCAAACTGCAGGCGTCTCTACAGAAAGAAGAGTCAACGCTCAATGTTAATGGCTTTAAACAGTTGATGAATAGTCCAAAAATATTTCTTGGTTAGTTTGTGGTTAATGTGAAACTAAATATAGGTTCAAATCTGGACTCTGACCAGGGAATTCAGGTTTGGCCCATTTTTTTGCCCAGGAGCGTAGTCTGGTCCCATAAAATCTGCTCCACTGAACCACACGGTGTCACCATTTTTTTGGTTAATAATATACATATATGATGGAGTGGATGTACCAATACACGCCAGGTAACACTAGCAGTGAAGCAACACTGTACTTCACATTATTTCACTGCATCGCTGACCCTTTTGTACCAAGCAACTGGCAGATAGATTTGTCTGGAAGTGTGTGGCACCTTCTGGTGCAAGAGGTCTGACATCATCCCCATCTGCCCCCCATCCAACCAAAGGCACAGACAGCTGAACTACCTCCCTATATATCAATTGCTTTTCTCACTTATTAGTGAGATACTAGGAAACTGAAGCAGGTTTGCAATAATGTTTCAGTCTCGAGACATGCAAGCATATGAGAAACATAAGTGCAATCTCCAGAAAGCCATTAAACGCACAAAACACGAATACAACACTAAGTTAGAACACGAGTTCACCTGTGCAAGAGACGCGCGTCAGATGTGGCAGGGAATCCAAATAATAACGGATTGTAATCTGCCGTCACCTTCACTTGGTTACTGGTCTATCACTTTCGGACGAGCTGAACGCGTTTTATGGTCACTTTGAGCTCTGAAATACAGACCCTCCAACGCGAGCTCCTGCATGGCTAAACGACACCAGTTCTGCCTCTGTCTCTGTTAACAACGTTAGGAGAACATTCAGCCGCATTAATATCCGCACATCTGCAGCACCCGATGGAATTTCTGCCTGCATTGTAAATTCTTGCAGTGACCAGTTAGCAGGTATTTTCACAGACATTTTTGACAGGAGCCTCCATGAAGACCCTGAAGTTCCTGCAGTTCAAGAGCTCCCACCTGCTTCAAGAACACCACCATGATTCCAGTACCGAAGAAACTTCTGTCCAGTTTGTCTTACTCCCATCGCGGTGAGGTGCTTTGAAAGGCTGGTTATGGGACATATCAGAAGCATTGCACCAGAGAGCTTAAAGCGTCGCAGTTTGCCTACCGTCACAGCAGGTTGACTGAAGATGCCATATCCTTTGCACTTTACACCACTCTGCCCCCTGGAAAATAAAAACTATTATGCTAGGCTGGTATTTGTGGATTATAGTTCTGCATTTAGCACAGTGATCCCGTCCAAAGTAAGCCAGAAGTTATTTGAACCAGCTTTCAGTGCTACTCTGTGCAACTGGATACAGGATTTCCTCACAGCTGTTCCTCACAGAACTACCTCCTCCACCTTGGTTCTCAATACTAGCATTGTGGGAAGAGTTCTAAGTCCCATGTTCTGCTCCCTGTACACACACGACTGGGTGGCCAGACACAGTTCCAACTCTATCATCAAGTTTGCTGACAAAACCCCCATCGTAGGGCTAATCACCAACAATGATGAGACAGCTTACAGAGAGGAAGTTAAGTCTGGCAGTCTGGTGTGAGGACAACATGCTCTCTCTGAATGTCAGCAAAACCAAGGAGCTGGTCATTGACTTTCCCAGATGAGATGTAGCACATGCCCCCATGTACATTGGAGGAGATGCCGCGGAGAGGGTCAGCTTCAGATTACTGGGGGTAACTCTCACTGATGACCTCAAGCAGACAGAGCACACAGGAGTTATCATCAAGAAGGCCCACCAATGCCTTCACTTCCTTAGGTGCCTGCAGAAACTTCGCCTGGCTAATACAGCGCTCTGTAACTTCTACAGATGCGCTGTCAAGTCCCTCCTGGCTGGATGCATTACATCCAGGTACGGCAGCTGTTCGAGAGAGACCAGGAAAGCTCTACAAAGGGTTGTGGAAACAGCTCGGAAAATCATTGGCACCAAGCTTCCAGGAATCCAGGACATTCACAGCACGCGCTGCCTCAGAAAAGCTCGCTGCTCAATGGAGGACCCCAGTCATCCAGCGTTAGGACTTTTCTAAATGACTCTGGACCATCACATCAAGCACAGTGAGATTTAGGGAAAGCTTTTCCCCTAGTGACTGATTCACAAGCGTCAAACTGGTGACTGACCATTGGTGCTGTTCTACTGCACTGTCATGTTATTATTATAATTATACCATTATTGTATGTTAGTATGAGAACTGAAGTTACCTACTGCCTTAGACATTACTTCTCTGCATAGTCACTTTGCTGGTAACAGTGTTTTACTCTTTGCTCAAGTATGTTGTAATACATACTTTTGTTTTGAACTCACATGCACTTTGCAAAATATCACATTACTACTGGCTTATTTCTGTGATCCATATAATACCGTATATATCCTGTCTGTTGGTGTTTTGTTGTTTGTACATACTGTAAAGTTTGTGTTATTGTATCGTTGCACTTTACATTGACTGCTTATTGTATTGTTGCACTACATGCTGGTTGGTGCCTGCTTATAGCGTGTAAGAAGGCATTCAAATAAGAATTTAATTGTACTTTGTACCTGTACATCCCACATATGACAATTAACCATGAAACCTTTGAAACCTGAAATCTGATCATATACTATTTTCAGTACAGGTTAGTTTTCTTTGATTATACAGAGCATTGTGTAGTTTATCAGTGTTATTATGCTTTATCCATACAACCATTTATCTAGTCTCTTTAGGCCCTATTTCGCAGAAGGGTTTCAATGAGCCCAGAGGCCATCACAGGACGGCTGGGGACACCCTGGACAGGATGCCAGCCAATCACAGGGTGGCTCTGGACACCCTGAACAGGATGCCAGCCAATCACTGGCTGGCTGGGGACACCCTGGACAGGATGCCAGCCAATCACAGGGCGGCTGGGGACACCCTGGACAGGATATCAGCCCATCACAGGGCTGCTGGGGACATATGTTTTGTGGTTTAAAATACAATTCTGGCACTATCCTACTCATGAGACCTTCTAAAGACTTTAACTTAAAGTGTGTTTGTAATAAACACAATGAAATATGACAGAGACATACATGACAGAGCTGTAAATCAGGGGCCGACCTTGCTTTGTAATAAAAAAAACTACAAAATGACCCAGCCGCACACATTACGCATCATCAAGGTGGACAGAAGCCCACCTTAGCAGTCTCCTGAGGTGCCCGGTCAGGGTGGAGAAGGCCAGGTAGAGCTCCGTCAGCTGCTTCAGGCGGCTCAGCAGCTCGCCGATGGTGCCCAGCAACCCCTCGTCCCCAGGTCCAAGGCGCCGGACGTCCAGGGCTCGCGCTGGCAGCGTGAGGGAGCAGAGCTCACAGAAAGGCACCCGTGACAGCAGCTGCTCCAGGTGGGGGGCCTCCAGGTGCACGTTGTGGACGACCTCGAGGCGGCGCAGGGCGGGCGGCTCGGCCAGCCGCATCACGTAGGCCAGCTGCTTGAGGCTGAGGGAGTCGGTGCGCAGGGCGACGCAGCAGAGCCGCAGGGGTGAATGCGCCCTCAGCGCTAGCGCATGGCTCACCTCCTCGTAGCTACGGCCCGTGACGAACGCATTGAGCCTTATGTCCACAGGCCGCGTCGGGCCTTCGTCTCCCTTCTGCGAGGACACCAGCGCCTCCAGGGACATGCGGGCGGCCAGCTGCGTGCGTCCCCAGCGGCCCAGCGTGCGTCCACAGGGGCAGTGCTGCCGCTCGACGTCACGCAGCCCCGTCAGGTCGACGGAACGCAGGCTCTTGGCGTAGGTGGCACCGGAGCTTAGCACGTGGTCGCGCAGGCCGTAGAGCAGCGCTTCCAGGCAGCAGTGGCACGTGCGCTCTGTCAGGTCCTCACCACAGTCCACCGTGCGGCCCAGCAGCCCGTGCAAGTCCAACTGGGCCAGCGGCCAGGCCTGCACCAGCTCATGCAGCAGTTGCGGCCGCTCGTGCAGGTAGGCGGCCTTGAACAGCAGCGGGTACAGGTTGTGCGACAGGAAGCCAATGCTCTCGGCCGAGTGGGAGCCGCCCCCCGCGAAACTTTCCGCGGCGAGGAACTTCAGGGTCTTCATGGTGTCTCCTGGCTTCATGGTGGCTCCTTGGCTTCTCCCTCTTCCCCGCCCACCCAACCCCACCCCCTGCAGTCAGCTGAGGCTTCCGTGTGACACACTCAGGCTGTGCCTAAGCACATCTCTTCCCCCGTGGCCCCGCACACATCTCCGTCTCTCTACGCACCTCACTCTGTGCCTGTGTTTAGAGAGTGCCCTGTCACCCCTAGCTCCCCCTCTTGCTCTTCAGGGAGGTGAGAGAGGAGCTATTCCTAGAGGCAGCTGTCCTGTGTCTTCAGCCAGTCGGTCACATACGGACACTCTATTTCTGACCTGCTGTTCACAGTGTAACCCCCGAAAACCTCCCGCATAACCTGCCCGAGTCCCTAAACCATAAGAATTAACCAGCATGACCAGTATCAAAAACAAAACAAAATAATCAGGACAACTAGCTTCTCAACCCCAGATCAGTGCAGGTGATATTTTTAATGTCCAACTATGAATGAACTCATAGTCCTCTTATTATAAAGTACATTGTCATTCTTTTTCATACTTTGAGTTTCCCAGCCTAAAAGAAACTTGCCCTAAATTATGACTGACCTAGCTGGAGAAATATGTCAAAATCTAATAAATCAGAACAGCAGAAAATTTAGGATCTTAAAAAAAAACAAAACCATGCTTATGTGCCAAAAGGCAAAGAATAAGAAACTGTTGACAGGAGCCTGCAGTAGATTTGGGGGCAACATTGGTAGGGTCCAAATCAGCCCCACTCGTCCTCTCCTCGTCCCCATAAACACACACGGTACCCCCACTAATATTGGCAGCCAAGTACCCCCAGCACCCACACCCAAATCTACGTCCTTGGCCTGGTGTGACAGACAGCTCTGCCACGGGACGCCTAATTCTAATCTCGATATATATTTTTGTCAAGTTGTTTATCCAAACATAACGTAGACTGTGAAAAATTGTTTCAACATGTTCTCTCTTCTCCCTAGTGCGACACTGACTATATTGACCACTAGAGGCCAGTAGTGTACCAGTATTTACATTTAACACACAAACCTGTGCAACAAAGTTACCAGGAGGTAATAGGGGTACGTTTCCTAAAAGCGCCCGTTAGCAACTTACATTCAGTTGTATGGCTCCAACCATACTTTTTGGCCACTTATTTTTGATAACAAATGAACATCCATCCCTTTTCCTGAAGCCGCTTGCCCTGTTCAGGGTCTCGGGGCATCTAGAGCCTATGGGCGCAATGCAGGCAACAAGAGCATGCTTTTAGACCGTGGGGAAACCAGAGTACCTAAAGGAACCCCCCCACGACGACACGGCCACACGGAACCATGACGGAGACTCGAACCACGGTCCACCGTGCCGCCCCGCAAGTAAATATCTGCCAGGTAAATGTAAGGGCACTTTCAATAGAAAATACGAATTTATTACAATATATAAAATGAAACATAACACATGCATATGTAAAACATTAATAGATACACATTATACATTGCATACTGCAATATATGTATATTTATACAGATTTTATACACAAAGATCGTATGTTTTTAAACATAGCAGTGGTGAAAAGAAATGTGGAAAGAACGAAATCCTGAGGGGACATTGTACAGTCCATCGGGCGCGGGAGTGGCCCCCGGGGCGGGACAGCATCCGCACACACGGCTCCACCAGCGCCTGACATGCCGCCTTTTACCAACAGTACTGGCCGGTGACGATCGATTCGCCAGACGGACGGACGGGAGTCGGGGAGGGTTTCACTTAATTAGTTAGTCGGAGCTGAGACAATTGTTAACAGATACAGACTCAGAGACACTAAAGGTGTGTAAAACAAATGTACACCCATCTAACATATACGTTAACCTAAGATACTTAGAATCAATTCCAATTTTAAACTCAATCATTTTAAATCAATATTGATCATTTAGCACAAAAGACATGCCATGCAGAGTATATGACATCTAGAGCAGACAGAAAACAATGCGGAACGCAGATAGTACATCGACATACATCTGAGTGATACTGTATCCGATATCCGATACACTGCGGAGAGCCGACGGGAGAGAGCAGCCCGCCGATCGGCGTCACGGGGCGGAGCTTCAGCCGCGTTTCTTTCCACAAGCCCCCAGTAAGAGGAGCAAGGCTTTCAGACTCACAACGTTTCCGGCATGTGTTGAGGCTGATGAGGTTATCCAAAGGCACTGTATTTAAAAAACCATTGTGTCATTTGAAAATCACGGGTCACATCAAACCAAACGTGCTCCGCGACCGGGAAGAGTAGCTAAAGGAACATAAAAACGCAGTAGTTTACGAATTTGTATAAAATACAAGTGATTTACCTTTTGTTAAATTACTTTCTGTATATTGACTTGTATATTTGTACTACTAATGAATGCCTGTTAGTATCTTCCCTAATGAACCTGACGTGTCTGCTAGCCAAAGTTAATTTGTAGCTGGATAATATTATAATATACCATAGAGATTAACCTTAAAATAAGATATCGAATTGCTAATCTGGCCGTGTTTGGCTTGTATTACCTGCAGTGCAAAACGTTTAGCGTAGAAACTTCAAACGCACACGCCGCTTAACTGTAGCAGCAGACGCTTAAAGGACCAGTAGACAAGTTTCCTACAAGCAAAGTGTGCAGAACGCGATCTGATACGTCAGACGGCGCCCGCTTTTAACATTCATGCAGTCACAAACTGTTTAATAAAAGAAAGAAATGCTGTAACTTTTCACTCAAACACTTCAAGTGTTTTTCTCACGTTTCCACAGAAAAAGCAAAGATAAAAGTCTTTTAGCAGCTATTGGGACTAGGATCTGATTACAGTCCCATGGTTTCCTTGGCCAAATCAACAGCAACATGACATCACACCAAGCTTCGCCACACAACACAAATTCGACACTGATGTAATCATGATGTCACACATAGCTCCACCCACACCGCCACGTCACACGAATCACCACCTACACAGTCACCACGTCACATAAAGCGCCACACATTTTGACAGTCACATCGTACAAATTAGCACAACACGCTTCGTCAGACATAGCTCCACTCACAGCAGCACACAGATAAACACGTATACCAGCATCCACAGAACTGGAACCCACGCTGAGTTACATTTCCTTTGGTCACTTTAAAAGACAAACCAAGAGACATGACATTACATTTGCTGCACAGAACACGGCTGTGTGCTAAAGGAGTCAGAGAGAGATCGAGTTCCTCTGTTATTACTGAACAGCGGAGCCTTTTTCTGAAGACAGGACAGCCTTTTGGAGAACAACACCATCTCCTTCTGATTTACATTATTAGGCAGAAAATCACCTTCCCGGTACGTAATGGCTAATCCTGAGCAGCATGGAGGACGGTCTTGAGCAGAAGGGCGAGGCGACCTGTTGATGGTGCCCGAGGCGGCTCATGTATGGGGGTAGTGGTGGTAATGGTGGTGGTGGTGGTGTTCGTGGTGGTGGTGGTGCTCGTGACGCTGGGCCACCGGGATGCTGGGGCTGCTGGGAAAGACGGGGGGTGGCTCGCGCTCCAGCCTGGGCTGGGGGGGCTGCCTGCCGGGGGAGGGGGCCTCTTTGGCCCTGGAGCGGAGCCTCCGACTGTGGCTGTGCTGCTGGGGAGAGTGGTGCCTGGGGGCTGGGCCGCCCCCCTGTGGCCCGTGGTGACTGTGGCACCTGGCCGGTCGCCCCCCGCCGCCCGTCAATTTGGGGCCCCCCCTGGGGGACCGCAGGAACTGGGCCAGCCCCCTCTGGGGCTCCGCGCTGGGGCAGCTGTCGCCTAGGAGGTGCGAGCGGCGCTGGGGGGCAGGATGCGGGGGCTGCCCGTGCTGCTCCTGCTGGGACTGTAGGTGAGGGGTCTCTGTGGGGGGAGGGCTGGTGATCACATGACTGGGCCCAACACCAGGCACATTCCTCTTTACATCTTTCCTCCTTCCTCTGCTTCCACTGCGTACATGAGCTCCACTTTAGCATCTACTTACACACCATCAGACATTCTCAGGAGCCGTCAGTCTGTCCATGAAGTGTTATTTTTGATCTTCTAGCATAGCACACATGCAAAGCACTGGATCAAATAATGATTTTTTATAAAAATCCAGAGTTACTTGGAGTTTCCTCTGCCAGACTAATGGGCATCACAGACCACGGCTCGCTCACCTCCTTCAAACCTGGAGGTGTAGTTCTCTATCCCAGCCAGGTCCAGGTAGTGGTTCCTCCTCTCGGTGTTCTCATCCACGCAGTAGTGCTTCCCTTCCGGGCTCACGGGCGAGTCCACACTGTGACCCCTGCAATCAGCAGAGGCAGTGAGTGTGAGTCTGCAATCAGCGGAGGCAGTGGGTGTGCGTCTGCTATCAGCAGAGGCAGTGAGTGTGCGTCTGCAATCAGCAGAGGTAGTGTGCGTCTTCTATCAGCAGAGGCAGTGACTGTGCGTCTGCTATCAGCAGAGGCAGTGAGTGTGCGTCTGCTATCTGCAGAGGCAGTGAGTGTGCGTCTGCATTCAGAAGAGGCAGTGAGTGTGCATCTGCTATCTGCAGAGGCAGTGTGTGTGCGTCTGCATTCAGCAGAGGCAGTGAGTGTGCGTCTGCATTCAGCAGAGGCAGTGAGTGTGCGTCTGCTATCTGTAGAGGCAGTGAGTGTGCGTCTGCAATCAGCAGAGGCAGTGAGTGTGTGTCTGCTATCTGCAGAGGCAGTGAGTGTGCGTCTGCTATCTGCAGAGGCAGTGTGTGTGCGTCTGCAATCAACAGAGGCAGTGAGTGTGTGTCTACAATCAGCAGAGGCAGTGAGTGTGTGTCTACAATCAGCAGAGGCAGTGAGTGTGCGTATCAAAGAAGTCTAGGCTTAGAAAGCCAGTGGCTTTTCCATTGATGTTTGGTGAAACACAGACATGAACGCAAATGATGAGCTAAGGGGCAACATCCATAGACGATCCAGGACCCGTCACATGACACTATGCAGACCACTGACGGCTCTGCCTGCAAGTTCAGCTCCCTCTGAGACAGCATGAATATTCCAACACACCAACAGGATTCTGACTGATGCAATAATCAGCAGAGCGAGAGCTGAACCCAGAAGACCGCAGAAGCTCCTGCTGACCTGAAGAAGGCTGAGTGCCGGCGGTCGGAGCAGCGCCCGCTGTCCAGGTGGTCCTCAGCTCGACGCCCCGCGTCTCCATCTAAGGGGGGGGGGTGCTGAAGTCAGTGAGGGGGAACAGACAGATCCCAAAGGCAGCGGGGAACCACCATGCCCCAATGATTAACGGATGTTCCTTCATCACTTGATGATGTTACTTATTCTATAATAACAGACAGTGACATTACTCTGCCTCAAGGGCTTAACTTTGGGTAACTTATGGGGGGTTAGGGGGGTTGGACTGGCCAGTTTTGATCATTTGGGGGTTACAACCCTAACCCCCCTGTTATTTATACCGATGCTCAGCTCAAACTTTGACTTGTACCGTTTATCCATAACATTATGACTGACATGAAGAAGGTGTGACATCATAATGCAAACTTAATATATTACAAAGAGTGAAGAGTGAGTGCAGCAATGGAGGGGTGTATACTGAGCATCTGGATATATGCAGTAGATATACATTGGTGGGACTTGAACCCCAGTCTCTCATGCTGAAGACAGAGTTGCCCTGCATATATAGGACCCCCCCCCCCCCACTGCATGCAGAGTAGTGTGAGCTAGTGACAGCGCTGTGCACTGCAGACCTGTGCCAGTGCTGCAGGGCTCCCTGCGGCGGGCGCCGGGCGAGGGGGTCACGGTCAGCTTCACGCGCAGCGTCTTGCAGTGGCTGCTGGGCGGGTGGCTGAGGGAGGCGTCCACCACGTCGTAGATGGTGTGCATCAGGCTGGACATGTCCTGTGTCGGGGAGAAGCACAAGCACATGGACGCACACGCGAGACTCACAGAGACACAGACACACGGATGCACATGCAGACACACGGACGCACTCGTAGATTCATAGAAACACAGACATGCAGACGCAGACACGCAGGCACACATGCAGCCCCACAGCTGCACAGACACATATCAGGCTGACATCAGACCAGTCATTCCGCTCAGACTCTCCTTTGTTGTCGACCCGCTTGAAGCCGACTCATCACCTCTTTGGTAACTCTGCCGCTGTTGTCAAAGTCGTAGAGGGTGAAAACCCACTCCTGCCGACTGTCATCTTCCAACAGGGCGTCATACTCCATTTCCTGTTGCCATAGAAACGGGAGAGACGCATTCCCCTGTGAGACACTTCCAATGCCAGCACACCTAGAACAGCGTTACACTGCTTAACTTTAATGCCTGACACACTGACCCCAGAGCCTTCCTCTTATATTCACCAATTAGGTTTTCTTTTGTTTTGAGACAGAAATGTACGTCTACACAAAACTGAGTCTGACTGAGTAGGATGGAGGGGAGGCGAAGGGGCCTCACACCCCCAGGGTCTGGGGTTCGAATCTGTGTCTGTGGAGTCTCTTTGTTCTCCCCATGTCTCTGGGTACCCCAGTCTCCCCCCACGGCCAAAGACCTGCGGTTAGGCTAATGGCGTTTCTAAATTACTTATAGTGTTGGACATTTGAGTAATTTGCCAAGCGTTCCTGTGTCATTATTTGACATGAGTAATGCTCTCACATCCAAGTTGGTGCTCTTCTTCACAGAACATTTGCTCAGGTCCCGTGCTGGATGGCGTCCGCCGTCATCTGAATGGAGGCACTGCGGGTAACTGTCATTCCTCTCCCCTTTCTCCGGCCTCATGGCCACTGTGAACCACATCGAGATTCATCTCTGCTGGTTCATACACAGATCTGTACCAGGGTGATGTAGTTTATACAAATGCATGCATAAATTGAGAAGAACATACAAAACTCATATAACTGAAAGAGCAGAGAAGGTCTGAGAAACTAATATAGGAATTCACACCAAAACAACAATCTGACTGCTCCCCAAAATCGGAAGCTACAGGTTTGTACTTACCCTCTAGGGGACAGTCATGGCCTGCAAACTGCCCCCCATCCCTGAGCTGTCTGCTTAGATCCTGGAAAGAGGGCGAGAGAGAGCGAGAGAGAGAGAGAAGCAGAGTAAACAAACAGTTACAGGGAAGACACTTTGCCCCGAGTGGGCCGGGAGATAAGGGGACCGGGAGGCTTTGAACATCTGCAGTGCTCTTGTGTGTCACTGTCTGGGTCAAAAGATCACTGCTGCAGCCAAAGCTTTAAAGTGAGCTCCAGGTTCGACAGAGATCCAGGACTGCCATATGCTCCCTATCAGTCTCTGTGGATCATTATGTCTCCATGACGGACTCTCACAGAGGCTCTGAGATCACAAGCACCACCAGCGCCACTCACCAACTACCATTACTGCACCCCCTAATACACAACAGCTCCTACAAATAGCAGTGCCACGGCAACAATTACTGTAACTACAGGATATTACAACTATTACTTACGAAACAAAACTTCTACTGTCCGGCTACCATAACTCCCACTGCTACTGCTATTAAGATAATGTGGTTCCTCAAACACTCAGCTTTAATTTAGTGCTTTGTACTATAATACTGAATGCTAAAATTATTGTCTTAAATGTATATAGCCACTTGGGCAAAACTACAGACATATGCTGAGAAAATTACAATTCTGGCTTCCAGCATTCCCCATTTGCTTATGCAAATCGTTTTATTATCAGCTCGCCTGTGGGAAGTCCCATGATCCTTTGCATGGCCTCTCAAGGGTTTAGTGATTGATGAAAGCAAAATAGAGAAGCCTGACTTTGAAGGCACCCAAATACCTGACCTACTGTGTCCCTGAGTTCCCTCCCTTTCCTCTTTCCAGTGTAAAAACAACACTGGGACCTGGAAGGCCAGTTACTGGAGAAGTGATACTTCCTGCTTGGAGGGACTTTGGGGAGATACTCGACCCCGGCCACCAGCGGAGAGCGAGGCCTGGTGTGTGTGAGTCAGAAGTGAGGCCAGGGCGCTTGGAAGAATCAGTAGTGAACAAGTTTCAGAGTCAGGACCCCCCAGGCAGCAGTCCAAGCAGCACCTGAGCTGGGATCTGCGTGGATTCTGAGCAAAAGCCAGGGGTTACGTTTCACAGTCTGCACCTGTGGGGTGAGGAGACCCCGGCTCCAAACCAGCAGATCCACATCCACCGGACTCAGCACACATCAGCTTCTGCATGACGGCCCAAACGCGCCCCCTACTGGACGGCATCTGTCCGCGGCGTCTCTCTCCATCCGAAACCCGAGGCTCGGCCAGCATCTGTGCGCCGTGAGGGAGCGAGCAGGAGCGCACCTGCGGGTCCCTCTCAGTGGGTGGCGTGTGAGTTATCGACACCCCCCGCCGTCTGTCGGAGGGGGGGCCCGGGCCGACGAGTCCGCGGGCAGAGCAGGTCTGCCCATCACACGGGCGGCGGGCATGGCTGCCAGCTCTGTGCCCCCCCACACCATAAGCGCAGAGGCCTGGGTCACGTTTGCTCCCCTGCCTATAAAACCACATCAGCCGCAGGGCTGTTCCAGGGAGTCCAAACGCACATTCCACAGGCTTAATGAGCTTAATGTTTCATTACCTAACAGCCATTATAGCCGCAGCTTAAAGAGCCCAGTCTGAAGGCATCATTTCCTTTGTTTTCTTGTTGTTAATAAGCCACGTGTGTTTCCTTGATTCAAAGCCACACACCTGTGTCCCTCCCCCCCAACCGCCCCCCCCCCCCCACACGACCGTGTCGCCCAGATCTCCCATCAGACAGTGGATATCTACTCAGGATCTGCTCACCACAAGAGTTCCTGGGCATCAGCCGAGGGCTTTATCTCCGCCCCTTATCGCTTAAAGGAAGAAAAAACCACGACAGCATACAAAGGTCAGAACATGCAGAAGGAAAACACTGGTGGGGGGACGGGGGGGGAGTCACCAACAACGAGAAACAAACAAATCACATGAGCCTGCCCGCCCGCCCGCCCGCCCGCCCGCCCGCC
>JAODJU010000046.1:18999062-19019001 GCA_026776725.1 Gnathonemus echidnorhynchus
ACAAGGTGGGGTTTGCCAAACTCAGCTCTTAATTAGCCATCGGTGCTGAAGTAGCGTCCAGCGGCCACCGGGGGCGCCGCCCAGCATGGCTGACATGAGGGAGGGACTGTTTGCGATGCAGCCCTGCGGAGCTCCTGAGCCAAAGGGCGCGCGTGTCTGCTTCGCTTTCTGCAAACCGCCGCAAATCCTGTAAACCATGAAGAAAATTGCAGGTTTCGAGCGAATCGATTTCCTTGACGTGCTCCAGTAGCCCATGTCAAGAGAGCCGCTATTTATTTTTATCCTGTTATTTATTTGTGCTTTTATTCAATTTGTAGCTCAGTATTCTGAGGGGCTGCCTGATTCCACCACCTCAGGCAGCACAGCAGAGTCTCTCCCACTGAACGAGCTCCAGCTGCCCTGCAAAGCTGCTGTTTGCAGCCTCTACGCTGCAGCACTAATGCAAACCACAGCTCATATGCAGCACTGTACAAAAGCCTTAGGCAGTCAAAGAAAATTAAGTTGAAATGATCTTCATGCTGGTAGCACAGTGGGTTGCACTGTTGCCTCACACCTCTGGGACCAGGGCTGCCAGGGCTCCACGTATGGAGTTTGCACGTTCTTCCTGGGTCGCCATGTGGTCTCCTCCAGGGACTCTAGTCCCCCCCCCACCCCCCCCCACAGTCCAAAAACATGCTTAGGCTCTCTGATATCACTACATTACCCGTAGGTGTGAATGGTGTGCGAGTGTGTGAGAATGGTGTGCGAGTGTGTGAGAATGGTGTGAGAGTGTGTGAGAATGGTGTGCGAGAATGGTGTGTGTGTGTGTGAGAATGGTGTGTGAGTGTGTCCTGCGATGGTTTGCTGCCCCATCCGGGGCTGTTCCCTGCCCTATGCCTACAGGCTCTGACCCTAAACAGAATGAGCAGCTGCAGAAAATGGATGGATGATCTCCTTGTTAGTGTAGCACTATGATATTAAGTGTGTCAGCTTAGGCTTTTCAGAAACTCTGCTAAAGTCACCCCAGAGTTTGCAGGAACCGTTCATCACACCCATGTATTTCATTGGACCAATAGCATCTTATTTGGCTAACCGATACCTCACCGAGTAATTTATGTAATTACATTAACTGATTAAGGGAGCTGGAGATTAAATTTAGCAAATATACAGAATGACCGATGTCTCCCTAAGGGGACGCTTGGGGACCAAAGTGGCCCATCGAGTCATCCAACACGGCAAGAAGAGAAGAAATTCTTGTTAGTTTTTGTTGTGTTCTAATGATTAATTTTTGGTCAACCTTTTTTTTCTGAGCAAATGAAAATTTATTTCCCAGAAAAATTACCTTAAAAAAATTCTTTTATTGTTTCAGGCTTTTGCACAGTGCTGTGTTCTGAAGCCCCGAGTGTCTTTTGAAGGGAAAATTGATCATTTAGGCTTAATGTTTTAGCAACATTTGAGTTTTTCATTAGTTAAACTATTAAGATCTTTCCTCAGGGGTTTCCTAGCTATTGAAAAGACTAAGTTTACCTGTGGCTTAGAATGAGGTGACAGAATGGCGTCTGTCATCCTGGGACAGAGACGTGTAGCTCAGGAACCGATATTCATGAGTGGGACACAATCCCAAGCCCATCCTCTGTGGCCCCAGAAGGAGCCAGAATTACCAGCAGCTCCAGACTAAAAGACATGAAGCTGTTGTTCTGTGATGCGACACCACTGTCCTGTAGGACATCAGCAGCCCCTCTAAACACTCTCACTCCTCACCCTCCATGCGGCAACGCAGAAAACATTAACATTAAGAAATCATTCACATTATTTTTTTATTCCCCAAAAAATGTCCTTTGGTATGAGTCACTGTGTTTATGGCAAGCGGAGTGTGGATATTAATGTAAGATGTTTTAAAATGTTTTAACTAAACGGAAGGTCCTTCGCTACCTTTTTTCCAGCCAAGATGCTTCACATAGTCAACACATATACACACACGTGTACACATGTGCATACACACACATATGCACACACATGCACACGTGCACACACACATGCACATGTTGGGTAAACATATCTTTATGGAGACCGCTCATTCATTTCTATGCACATGCACACACACACACACACAAACACGTACATGTCGCACGCACACACACACATACACACACACAAACACGTACATGTCGCACGCACACACACACACACACACACACACAGGTTTGTAATTATATCTTTGTGGGGACTTTCCATTCATCTGTACGGGGAACACTCTAATCCCAACATGACAACCTTAACCCCTACCCAGCCATAACCTTAACCAAGAGTAACCAAACAAAATATGAGACTTTCGCAATTTTTAGTTTTTTGATTGCATTCAGTGATCTTTTTGGGGACCTAAGAGATGGTCCCCACAATGTCAAAATAACAGATTTCTAATACACTGTGGAGGACATTTGAACACACACACACACCAATGAAGCCTGGTCCTGTCCTATAAAAGCAGTCATTTGGTACATGGTTCTTGAGAGAAACAGCTTCGCGCCATTTTCGGCTGGCTGACTCACTCCCCCCCACCCCCCCCATAAGCCGTTTCCCCCAGCGGGGGCTCAGTCACTTCCTGTGAACCTCGCTGTCACGCTGAGCTGAGGAGCTGTTCGCCCCTGACAGGAATGCACCCCCACTTCTGGCCCCCACCTGAAATTCCCCAAGTTACCCTCCAAGTCCTGGAGCCCTGGCTCATCAATCCTGGCAAAGGTGGGAAGGGGAGACAGAAACATGACCAGTAGGGGGAATGGGATACCAGAGCGTTACCAGTAGTGGCATACTGAAATGCTATCAGGGGAAGGAATGGGGTGCAGAGTCATCTGTGGGTCGCTGGCAGAAAGAAAGCAGGCTTCCACAACTCCCCAGTTCCCAGGACATACTGGTTACAGATCCCTGCCTCACAGTAGTTACACATGGCTACCATAGATAAGAAAAGCAGCATATTTACAGCTAATGGTGCATGAAGAGCCACGGAGCACCAGGGCAGCTGTGAGTGTGGATACAGGGGCACAAAAAGCACATGTGTGAGCGGCCACTAAACCCGCTGCCGTAAAGCCGACCGTAGCCCATCCTGCCAAGCGGCAGCAGAATGGAGATACCTCGTCATGTTCTGGAGATACCTGGTCATGTTCTGGAGATACCTGGTCATGTTCCGGCACAGTCCAAAAAACTGAGCACCTGAAAAAAGGCTATTATTTTTCATCTTATTCTTACCTTAAAATTTCATCTTTCATCTGATTCCGGTCTTATTTCCCAGTTACACTTTGTGCGCCTACAAGTTCCTAAAGAACTAAGAGAATGACATCATGATGAATAAGGTCCACACCTTGGAGATGATTAGGAACGAGCAGGCCCTCAGTAGGCCTGAGAGGAGATCAGGAAGGAGCAGGATCACAGTGGGCCAAGGAGGAGATCAGGAAGGAGCAGGATCACAGTGGATCTTAGAGGAGATCAGGAAGGAGCAGAATCACAGTGGATCTTAGAGGAGATCAGGCAGGAGGACTATGATTATTTCCGTGCAGTTTATTAACAGCCTCCACTACAGGGGCAGCAGAGAGAATCCCTTCCTAATAAACATGGTGAAAGGCCCCCACCTGCCTGCTCTTCATGGCGGCAGACAGGAGGGCACTGCAGACATTCCTATACCTCCAGAGGCAGCAGGCTTGCTGTTTATTTTTAATTACCCTCTGGGTAAACATGCTGCCCAAAAACGCCCCACAAACGACTAGCCACAGCCTTTGAAGCACAGGGGCCTGTGGAAAGAAACGAAACAAGGGGACTCCTTTCAGGGAAACACTGGAGCCTTTCATGCCATGTCAGAGCCTTTATGCCCCCCGCTCCCCCCTTACAGGGTCCTCAGCACCCCCCTGCGGTGAAGTGAAGCTGCAGGATGTTGACATTAAAGATGGACACCAAACACAGAGATGTGGGTGCAGAGCACCTCAGGCAGAGAACCTCAAGTCAGACAGGGGTTACGGCAGGTTGGGGTCCAGAGCTGATGGCGAACAGGAACCGTGGCGCCATTATCAAGCCATAAAATGCGGGAATGGGGGGGGCAATGGCGTGTCCACATCTGGCGGGGGCTCAGTGGCCATTCTCGCTTATTTATTTATTTGCTTGCCTGGGGTGCGGAGGCGCGGGATTGGGTAACAAAGGGTGAGACTGTGCTGTTCCCCATCTGCGAGGAATTCGCTGTGCAGGAGGAGGTACGCCAGCCGGGCGTTTGAAGCTGCCAGTCCACTTCAGAGTCTAACCGCTTTCAGATGTGACGGGCCGTGGAACCGGGGACAGGGGCTGGGCCCCGGAGGGGCAGGGGGCCAGAGCGGGAGGCAGCTGGCCCTGTCCTGGGCCTCAACGTCCTGCCAGAACTTTTTGCACTGGGCGGGCGGTAGTCCCTGTCGCCAACACCCAATAATCGGGACAGGAACCTGGGGGGGCTCGCCCATGGTGTTAATGCGTTTCCCCTTGTCCTCACATTTATGACGCAATTAGCTTGGAATGGCAGATTAACTAAGCATCCAATTAGAATCCGACTGGGGAAATCGGAGGCTCCGCCTCTCGCGTCCTGCTATGTAAATGTTAGTCTGCCGCCTGCATGTACATTTATATCACTTTAAAAAGAAATTATGCAGCATTTTGTATAAATAATTGCAATGCATTCACTCTTGCAGCTCTTTCTCTGTGCCCGTAACTTTTGTTAAACGAGCTCCATAAATATGTGCAGTTTTTTAATGGTAAACATGTTCTGTAAAATAATAAATGTCCCAAATTATGCTGAAACCGTTTTCATGCAGTTCAAAAAGGCAAAACTGAATAATTCATCTTAACTCAGACTCATCTTCCAAAAGTCAGTTTATTTGCTCAGGAAATCCTGAAGTAGAAAAAGAAATCGGGATGTCTTATTAAAACCAAGGTCTTAAAAACACCAAAAATCACAGTCTATTCGACAGTGAAGTGCAGGGACAGACTCAGATGTGTAAAGACACCTGTTAGCCATTTGTGTTCATGAATGTTTGAACACAGGCATTTCAACAATTACTTATCTTGCAGTAATATTTATAATAGCTTCAAAATTTTCAAACCCACCTTTCAAAAAAAAGTTGTATTCCAAGATGCCTGTCACGCATGAAGTAAAAAGAGACTTGAAACATAAGAAATGGATTATGAAGGAAAAAATACTACAACGTGAAATTTAGAGCATTGAAGTATGAAACCTGAAATGCTGGAAGAAAACTTATACCAATAAACTTTTTGTTTGTAATATGACCTCACTGTTAACAACCAGTTCAAAGGAACCATGTGCTACTTACAAAACGTTGCTTTTAAACACGAAAATTAATATGGCCCCATTTTCATGGACTAAGGAGACATTTCAAACCAAAAGTATTAAGCCTCTCTTAAAGAAACCTCATTTGAATCCAGGAAGCTTTAAAAACTTAAGACCCACTTTCAGCCTTTCCTTCCTGCAAAAACACCCTTGCAATTGCTGCCAGGTTTCTTTCTCTTCTGAATTTACCCAAAATGTGAGATAGGTGGTAAGATAGTACAAACACAGCAAGCGGACACAGTAGGGTAACAGCAGGTATAATGAACAAACGCAAACACATGAGATCACATTCTCTCTGGTGGCTCCATTCCTGCCCCCGAGACTGTGTGGAGTTTGCAAGTTCTTTGCTCGTTTGAATGGCTTTTCTCTGGGTGCTCAAGTTTCCTCCCAAAATCCAAAAACATACACAGTACCTGCACTTAAATGAACAGAGTTTCTGACTTGCCCATAGTGTGTGCTTGTGTGTGAGTGCATGCCTTGTGATGGATTGCACTAAATTAACCAATAACAATCCAGTGATGATCTCAGTTCCATTAGAAGTTGAAAACTGAGATCCGAACACTGAGAATGACACAGTGAGAGGGCTGTGGTGAAAGCCAGCAATGTCCATGACTCTAACTCTGAAGCCTTGGATCCAAAACATATGCCCTGGGTGTTCCTCTCTGATGTGGACGTTTGGTGATGTGAGCCACAAAGCTCCAGCAGTGAGTCAGTGGGCAGAGGTACCGGTAGACCATTCACTGTTTTCTTTTCCTTGGGAAGGTCTCTTGACTTTAATATGAGAAGCAGAGCACAGATACTTGCCACATGTGTTCAGTTCTCTGTCTGTGTTAATGTGTGGTCAGCTCCACATAATATGGGACGGGCCAAACCATTCAGGTTCAGGCATCAGCAGAGCGGGAGATACACGTGAGATACTCATTTCTGAGTCTCATTGGACACCATCGAATGGCGGATGGATATTTTTGTATGTTTTTACTCAAGCCTCAAGTGTAACGTACTCTGTACCACTAATCAAGAGCTTGTCCAGGCGTGATTTATGAAAATCAGACATGGCTTTGAATGGTCCTCGCAACAAATTCCGTTTTGGAAGAGAGGCATAGCTGAGCTGGGAGTTTATGAGGAACCACACCAAACACCCTAAAATGTAACAACCTTTTGAGCTTCCCCGTGTTTGACTTGGCTGGGTCCAGCGGCAGATCAAACGCAGACGTGGATCCAGGGGGCCCAGCCAGAAATGTCTGCTCTGAGCCCTGGACTCCGGCTATTTCAATTCCTGCCGCAATAAACAGCGGGGAAGCTGCGGCAGTATTAACCCTCCCCGGGCCGCCCTGCGGCACTCTGACCGACCGGAGTCACGTGGCGGAGAAGGGAATCCTCCGCATCCCTGTGGCAGGGTTACTCCCCACCTCCAGCACTCGTCATCCTGATTCCAAGATCCTCTGGAAGGAAAACGTCCACGAACGCAAGAGCGTCACTGCGCCTGACACTAATTGCTGGCAGCCGGCGCAGTTCTGTTTATCGTGCGTTAAGCAAAATGTCATCGTAAGGAGTTAGTCGATTCCCAGGCCAAACACCGCCATGGGCCTGGTGGAACGTAAGATTGGTACCGGATCTGAGAGGCACGAATCAGAGTAATATAACTCCATCCTGATGGCTGTTGAGCAACAATGTACTCCATGGGAACACGGTCGGGCCTGCCTGCTCGGACCCTGGTGAAAAGCAAAGCCTCAATCACTGGGAGACTTATCAGCTGCTATGAAATGATCCGTGGTCTCATCAGTAGGTCTACTGAAAGCACAGACCAGACTGTACATGCAAAAAACAATAATCTACTTAAATGATCAAGCATCCTTTCCAGACCAGCGGAAAGTGCTACCTGAATTCTACTGGAAAGTTTGACTGGAACTTTTTTACGGGGAATTCCACTGGGGGAATAAAGTGTTGTGAAGTGTTCTTGACTCAAAACTTTTCAGGAAACCTTACTGAAGTCTCACCTCTCACCTGCAGGGGGCGCTGTGAGACAAACCTGAGGCTCTGCCTCAGGGACTATAGCGTAGAAGACTGCCTTATCACACCGCATATCTGCGGTCATCGATCTCACACCAGCTACTCACATTTAATACTGCGAAGTCACTCACACTGAACAAATCCTGTATGCTGTGTGTCGCAACACTTTGGAATTTCATAAACAATGCTGTGGTGCCTGATGATATCACAGTAGCATGGCTCGATGCTCGTTTCTTTCCTCTGATAACATCTGGCAACAGAAAATGGCGAAATATGCTAATAACGATCATCACATACGGCACCCACACTCTGGTCTTCTTGTAAGTTCCTCATGGATGCCACAAAGAATCTGAGAAATGACTTTGTTCCGCCAAAGACTTATGAAAAGGCATCGACTAATAATATGCTGCATGTCTGTGGGAATTTGTGTGAAAGTGAAAAGAGCCAAGAAAGATCTCTGATGGTTTGACTGGATCTATTCTATTTCGTAACTATTGGATACATGGGTATGGAAGTCAAGTATAAATGTAAAAAGAATTAGACACAATGGCCTAAAAAATGCTATATGGCAAAACTGAAAAAAAAATGACTAAATAAGCAGTCATTACCTGCTATAGAGAAAAACACCAAAAATACATCAAATAGAAGAATAGATCCTTTGGCTGCTGCTCTTTCTGCAGCTTAGAGGACTTACAAAGCAAAGCAGAACGACAGAAAAGCCAGCTAAAGCATTCAAAGGAGACTAATAATGACTAGTACCTATATACAGCTAGCTAACTACATCATTACTGTGTGGGGTGTGTTATTGGGTAAGCAGCCTTAAATCTCCTTTTGTGTTCACTGTAGGTGTTTTTTTATGTTTCTGCTACATGTGTAGAACACCTCCCCCAAGCAGGCCAAAGTGCAGCCAAAATGTACAGCCCATAAACGGCAGGTGCGGGTGCAGCACAACACGTTTGACGGCGGGCGTGGGAGCCGTGCTCTGCAGCCCGACGGCCTAAGCAGTCCGTGTAAAAGCTGCAGAGATGAATGTCGTCTTTTTTAACCTGGCGGATCTCATTCCAGCTGCAGCGTCCGGCTAAGCATGAATCCCGCCAGCAAGCTGTCTTTGGCGGCGGGCCAGCAACTTCAAAGGGCCACGCACACACATGCACAAACACACACATATACCAGCGTGCACAAACGCACGCATGCGCAAATACCAGCATGCACAAACGCACGCACATTTAGAAATACACGTATGCACAAACATATGCATGCACAAACATATATAGAAATATGCACGTGTGCAAACTCAAGCACAAATACATACATGCACAAATGCAGACATGCTAAAACACATTCATGCACAAAGACACACACACACACACACACACACACACGTAGACTGTGTAGGCACACACAGCATTATGAACGAACAGACCCTGAGATCCTCACATGCATGTACAGTATACTTATTAGGGTCACGTTTCAAAGTGTCCACATGTCCACACCCCCCACCATCAAGTCCAAACCAGGAGCAGATGTGTGATGCAGCCGTGCTGAAAGACCTCGCTGTCCTGGAAGTCGGCCAGAGGCTTTTCACTCACAACCTCGCTCCGTCTGAAGGCACTTTCCACGAGACCCCCCCCCCCACAAGTCTGACGGCCCCATCCGATGCTGAGGGGCAGGTTCAGTCACACACGTTGCACGGTTCAGTGACCGCCAGAGTGCGTCGAATGGCTGACAGCGAGGGCGACGCTGATGAAAGGTAAAGTACAATCGCCCGGCCTTTTAACACACGGCTGGGAAAAGCGGCTCACATTTGAGGAGGGCACGTTGGAACAGGAGAAACAGGATCGAGGTGAAATGGACTGATTCGAGGCTCTAGCCGAATGCTTAATGGGATCTCGTTTCCGGAGAAAATGCTGCTAAATTACTGAGTTCCTTTCACTGAAGTGCAGATGTATGTTATGGGCTGAAGGGAGCAGAAACCTTATTTGTCCCAGGAACCTAGGGGCTTCAACTCTCAGATTTAATTTGAGAGATCAGTACAGCAAAGACTGAAGGGACTGAATTTCATCATATTGGACCAGGTCTGAGTCAAGAAAGTAGGGGAAAGGGGTCACACCCCGGGCAATGACTCCCTTCATGAAAGATCCTTGGCATTGATCAAGACATAAAATAGCAAAGCCTGGAAGAAGTGCTCACCTTACATCCAGTGAACAGGAAAAGCTCATCTTAGGCTAAACTAGAAACAAGGTTAAACACTTAACTGTGCAAGTGCTGTCTGAGCACTGTGGAAATTATGTTTGCGGTTAATTTTATTAACGAATGCTCAGGGCAGCGGGGATGGAATAAAACTGGATATTCAAACTCCCTCCAAAAGTTAAACAAGAAATTTAGTTTAACTGGCATCTCATGCTCACATTGTGTTATTCTGTCTTTCCACAATCCAGAGACATCTGAAATAAAGACCTCCTTTCAGTGTTAACATCTTACCGCACGGATCCTTTCAGTATCACAGCCCCTTCTACGTAGGGAATGCTCCGGAATGACCAGCGCCCCATCCATGCCCCTCAGCCACCTGTTCCAGAGGGCCAGGAGCTAACCTGCCCCCTCTTTACTTCTTCAGATCCTTGTTTTCCATAGCCTCTCACCGTCTCCCTCATCTTCTCTCCTGCTCTACCTCCACTTTGGCTCCAGTAATATCATAGATCCCTAATAACTCACCTCTCGGTACTCTGAAGTCAAGGCCAGGCAGCTGAGGAATCCTATCTACGCAAGCCTCCCTGACAAAACAAAACTATGAATCGTCCGAGTATCCATAACTCATCTCCCTGGAAATGCCAGTCTGTCTGGTTGGCATGTTAAGTTCTTTCAACTTTGAAAACCTATGTGCAATGTGTTGCTGACTTTTGGAGAGATCCACAAATATCTATATTAAAGGCATCAACTGCGGTGGAAAAATACATGCTAATTCACTGCAAAGCACAAACCCTCTGTGTATCTCTGTAGCCCCCCCTGGCCCCCATACTGACAGATTCACAGCAAGCTGCTCCTGGAAGCTAACTTTTCAACTCTGACCCCTGACCCCTGACCTGCAGGCTTCCAAACCTAGAACATAAGATATTTACAAACGAGAGGAGGCCATTCGGCCCATCAAGCTCGTTTGGGTAGAACTTAACTAATAGCTCAGAGTTGTTAAAATCTTATCTAGCTCTGATTTAAAGGAACCCAGGGTTTTAGCTTGTGCTACACTAGGAGGAAGACTATTCTATACTCTACACGCTGTGTAAAGAAGTGCTTTCTCAAATCCATTTTAAAATGTTCCACCACTAATTTCCACTTATAGCCACATGTTCTAGTATTTAAACTAATATTGAAATAGCCATTTGGCTGAACAGCATTCAGACCTGTTTGAATCGTATATACCTGGATCATGTCCCCCCTTAGTCTCCTTTGCTCAAGGCTAAACAGATTCAGCTCAGCTAACCTCTCCTCATAAGACATTCCTCTAAGACCAGGAATCATTCTTGTAGCCCGACGTTTCACCCTTTCCAAGGCAGCAATGTCCTTCTTAATTAAGGTAGAGATGCAGGATTGTGTGAGCAGCGATCAATGAAGACCAAACCAGGTCTACAACTGAGAATGTGACTATGAACAAGAGACCTGAAATAAATGAAAAATCGCCTAGCAGCCAAACAGAAGCCATTTTTATGTCACAGAGAAAAACTGGCTTTAGTGACTAGCAGATCTTACCCGATAACTGAACGTTGGGCAAAGAAAAGGACTATTCACAAACATACCTGCAGAGGTTGAAGTACTTTTTTTGCCTTCAACAAAGGTCTTAGACGTTCAGTAGAATAATTCATGTTACTCTAACTGCTTTGGCACAAGATTACACTGCCTTGTTTCATAAAACAGTTGCATCTTCTGCTATCCGATCTCGTATACAGGGCTTGATTTCATAGAAGTGTTTTGAGAGGAATTTTCCGTGTTGTGAAATGGAGAGTTCTTAAAAACATGAGACATCAGAAAAATGCATGCAAAGGTTACAGTCTCGCAGCTTTCCTAGAAAGTCTTTAGTGCCTAATACATGGATACTCATACAGAATAATTATAGAAACCCTGGACACTTATCAAGGAAACAAAAAGAACTAATGAAGATCTTGCCTTTTGCCAGAAAACAAGCCATCAATCAGTCTTTATGAGCTGCAGCTGGTTTAGAATTTCATTAAAAATGTCATCATAGGAAGAGCTCTCAGGTTGTTCAGTGAGTAAAGATGTACATACCTCTGGCAGGATAAACAGGAGAGGCAGACAGAGGTTTAAGCTGATGCTACGTCATTAGATGATAGCTATGCACACGACAGGGACTGCAGCGCTTGTGCGAGACGGAACCGAAGCCGGCTGGGGCATCTTAGCTGACTAAGCGCCCGGAAATCGGCTGCAAGTCTGCAGTTTACCAGCCGCTTGTACTGTCCGAGGCCTCCCGGTTCTTAATTTCATGCATTTACTATATTTGTCCACGATTTGCACTTTAGTAGTAACTGTGTAACTAAAGTGTTACCAAACTATGCTTCATAAAAACATATTTAAGATCGAAATTACATCATTTGAATAACTGTAATTTAGGCCTATCACCTTTAATCAACAATTTTTTTGACGTCAAGTCTTAATTTGAAACATATGTTGACACATAAGTTCAAGCTCAGCCGGTCCAACTAATCCAAACAGTCCAGTGACTGCAAATACAAGTATTTTTATTCTTGAATTATGTTTTTTTCTAACTGATATTACTGCAAGGCTTTTAATCAAAATGTGACAGATGCTACAAATCTATAAGCTTCAGGTATTATCATGCGGCTGTTACAAAGGACTGGCTTAGAATATAAAATCATTCAGAAACATTTTTGCAAGCCACTGAGTCGAAAGAAACAAAATCATTCATTGCGTTTAATGCATGGGTCAATACAGACCTCTGCCACTTTCAATCGATCATTTACCGCCACAGCTTAGGGGAGAAAATCTCTGTACTGTCAGAATAAAACCTTTCCTGTTCTAATATTACTGCCAATATATTTTTGTCATCACCCCTTTCCCTCTGAGTTGTGAAACACATTTGTTTGTTGTTACAAAACATGCAGAGAGTCTTGGAAGATCTTTTTAGGTAATATATTAGCATAAGAGGAATAGCGGAAAAACAATGATAATGGCATTAATTTGCACGTGCCACGTTTACGGTATGAAACAGATCATGGACAATAGGACTGTAAATACCCACAGGTTTTACAAAAAGTTTAAGAGAAAAGTGCAAATAGGGCAGATCCCCCTTGCCGCCGGTTCAGTCGGGTGTGTGCATCGCACCGCTGCTTGCAGTGTGTGTCTGGGCTGTGGCACCTTATTGACCCTCTCAGTCAAAAGTACCTCCAGAAACTTCTGAGCCCCTTGGGCACCCCTTCCTTACTGCCGCCATACAGTCCATCACTTCAACCACCCCCACCAGGCCTATAAGAAGAGATTCTATCACTCTGGTTCTGATTAAATCTCTACCTCTTAAATGACTGCTTTAATCACCCAGTTATCCTGTCATTATCCTGGTTTACAAGCATTTTCGTAGGAGGTTTTTGGCCTGGGGCCCAAATCACAGAACCCTCCCCCGCCGCCACCACCACCACCAATGTCCCACCCCCCCTTGAGGTCTAAACCCAGCCGAGAAACAAAAGCAGGAACTAATGGGAGGTGGGAGAGTCTTCACTCCAGACCTTCAAATGGCAAGTAATTTGAACCAGAAATCCATGAAGCTCTACTTCCGCCACCAGAGAAAGGCGGGGGTGATGCCTGGCAGGGGGAGGGGGGCCAGCTGAGTGTGAGCTGGGGAGGGCAGTCCACTCCAGTCCCCTGTGTGACAGCTGCAGGGACAGACTGTCAAAAGCAGACTGGCCTCAGTGACATTTCATCCTTCCATTCCCCAAAACCTCATTTACAAGATTATCCCCAGCCCAGGACATTCAGCAGGTTCTATCCGAATCCCAATCAAGGCACCCCCCCCCAACTTTTAAAAAAAATTAAGCATTAGGAAATGCTTTTCTGGAAAGCGATGGACATTTGTGAGAGCAGTGTCAGACAATCCCTTGGCAATTGGGGGTTAAGGGCCTTGCTCAAGGACCAAATGGTGAAAACATTCCAATGATGGTGGGATTTGAACAAACAACCATCCAATCACAGATGCAGTGTCCTATAGTATTAAACCACATAGCACCCCAAAGTGTAGTAGTAAAATCATGCTGCCGGTCAAGGGATTCAAACTGAAATCCTTCTGACCATGAGCACAGAGTGCTAACCCACTAAGCCATATCATGCCCATTGATTTGGGCAAAGAGAGGCTCTCACCCGGGTGCTTCGGCACACCAGCTCACAGCTTCTACCCCACCCAGTACTCATTTAGCTCAATGCACAACTGGCCTTGCATAGAATTGTGTATTTTAGGAGAAAGGAAAACAATTCTTCTGTTTTAGGATAATACTTCTGGGTCTTGAAAATCATCATGTTATCTGTTCCTGCATAGAGAAAATCACAATCTCATTCACAATCCCCACAAATTTTGCATTGAAAGTGCTTTTGGTGTGTGTCTGATGAAAGCTTGCCAGGCAATATTGCTATTTTGCTTTTTTGGATTAACATCCACAAGTAGCCAGTATAGACTTACAGCGGGTCCACACTTACATAAAACGAGATACAGAGAACCTCCTAGATTTTCAAAAAGGTGTTCTTTTTAAAAGAGGGAAAATGGATTGGTTCACACACAGCACAAACAGGGCTTGTCGTTTTCCCTTTAAAAAAAAAAAGAACTTGTTCAACTTGTTTTGCTTTCCACCGAAGCCATAAAATATACAGCCTAACTTAGGGGTCACCAACCTTTTTGAAACTGAGAGCTACTTCACGGGTACTGAGCCATACGAAGGGCTACCAGTTGGAAACGCCCTCCTAAACTTATCTAAACTTCATGTATAATAAACATGTTTTAAATGCTTTTTTTTAGATATTGTCATTTTCAAATCTATATAAATGCAAATGTGATTAAAGAAGAATAGCAACAGGATAAAATTAAATTTTAGACGCTGCTCACTGGTGAGTTGTGCTATTTTTAGAACAGGTCCGCGGGCGACTCATGTGGTCCTTGGGGGCATCCTGGTGCCCGCGGGCACCATGTTGGTGACCCCTGGTGTAGAACATCTTTGGTTGTTTTACCTGGCAGTAATATACACCATATATGAGTAAAACCATTTAATCATGCAACTAATGTACACGATCATTGTACACATTAATTTGTTGTCGCTACACAATTGCTTCTTCTGCATCTCCAATGGTTCTTCAGTCACAGCCCTGCATCGGTGAAGACTCTCAGGGCCAGAGCAGATTGTGTTTGGCACCTTTGAGGTCTTAGAAAGTACCTGCTAACATCCCAGCTCATTTAGGGGTATTAAAAGCAAAAATGCTCCATGCAGGATCATCTTCTAATCCGTGCATGGATACTAGCAGCTAAGCGGAACTGCTCCACAGTTAGCGCGTGCAAGCGGAGCCTATCCCGGAAGCAAGGTACGGGCACAGGGCAGGGAATAAGCTAAGGATGGGTGTCAACCCACCACAGCCATGATTTTATAGCGAGTCACCAAAAAGAAATGGAAACATCAAACTGGCAACAGGTGGAGCCGTGATTATAACGTGCATAAGGTTTGCTGCAGCGTGAAAAATCGATTTACTTGATTTAGTGTCTGAGTATAGTTATAATTTGACTAGCGCATAGATTTGCTTCTGACATTTAAAGGAAGTCTTATCAAAACTTATATTGACGTTGTACGGCACGGTTCGTAAAAAGCCATTGTGAGGAAAAACCCACTAGCCAGGCTGCTAATTAGCAGGTCTACAGGTGCGCGTGAAAATCTTTTAGTGGATGTGAGCACTTTGAATGTTTCCACATCTCTTCACATGTTCACGGTTAATTAGTCCCACGTGGCTTAATTTGCCACGAGTTATCGGTCTGGCTTTATTTTTCCCGCAAATAGAACATTATCACTGGATTATAATATGCGCCCGTTATTAATATTGTAACACCTACATAACTTGAGAATCCAGCAACAGATAGACCAATGACAAAAAAAATTGTAATATTGCTGTCAGATTGTTAATTGATAATTGTTGAATTTACGTAATCGTTCATCAATTAATATACAGTTTCCATTATAAATAATTTGGTAATAAGATCTAAGCGGTACGGAGTTTTAATTACAGTATATAGAAGACTGTGAAAAATCTTCACAAAAACTGAAGTCAAACACTGTGAATTAATGCATGACGTTAACGTTCTTTTTTCTCCAACATTCTACGAGCTAATGAAACTGACACTGTTACCTCCCCCCTCCAAAAAAAAAAAGAAAGAAAAATGCTGCAAAAATTTTAAACATTTCAATTTTGTCTTGCATTGGGGCATAGCAAACTATGGATCTCCAAGGCGGTTCTCATGCTGGACAAGCATTATAATTAATTAAATAGCCGGCGTTTTTTTGCGTCAACTGCAGCGCAAAAAAATGTGAAAAAATAAAACTTCCAATTACTATCTTTGAGTCCCAATGGATTACTACTTGATTAAGTACTATTTTATATATACTATTTTATGAGAATTTCATTTTACGTACATTGTACAGGGGAAATCTGATCTGTACCGCGCAAATCAATCGGAAACAGACATTTCAGTTGAACATAGTTTTCACGAGGTTCTCACCTGCAGACCGATCCTGTGCATTTTCCCGAACCTTTATTTGTAGATATAGATCGAATGGGTTGCCCTCTTTTCTCTTTCTGCTGTCGCCTTGGGGTTTATTTAGACTGGAAAGATGTTTCGTCCCCTCGGCGAGATGAGGCAGATGAATCGTATACCACTTTTTTTTTAAACTTTCTATCGCAACGTTTCTTTAAGTACGAGGTCCGTCGTCTGTCAACGATGAGAATATCGTCCAGCTTTAAGTCATTATAGCTCAAACAGGCGTTATTTTTTCACATGATAACGTTACATGGCTTTTCTAAATTGCCAGGAGCAATGAAGTATATCCAGGCGCACATACGTGTATACGTGTAACATACCATATCCGTAAGTGGTACGAATCAACGCTGCAAGGAAACGCTCCTTCCTTCTCACGTGTGCTCTTCTGCTTTGGAGCAATAAACAAAATATACATCCAAGTTGAGCAAAAACTACATCGGTCCGGTCCCAAGCCCTCCTGATAGAATGTGGTCTGTTGTTCGGGGCATATGGATGTGCCAGTAGATTCTGTATGACCCCCCTCCCCCGAATAGTTTAAAAAAATGTCAAAGGAGCGCGGAAAAAAGAGAAGTACTTTGCCCCGCGGCTTATGTTGACCCACTTTAAAGTATTTCTTTACCGATTTCTCTCTCTGCTTGCGAAAATGACGCCTTATGCATGATCCTGTCACTGTGTCGTAGGCTGGTATCAGTGAGCACGGCGACAATGCGCAGCCACTGTGACAGTGTCCCCGTCGCGTAATGTGACAAAAGACCGGCCAATTAAAATAAATAAAATACTTCTGCACATCTATACTCCAGGGACAGGCATCAACAGCCCCGTGTCCTTCATGCGAGTCGCTTTAGTGCTTTAACTGAATTCCTGCGCCTTACGCCCCTCACATTGAGCCCTGCCTGTAATCTCAGGCACTTCAACTAAGCTTTACATAGATTAATTCGTCTCACTATAATTGGGTGGAGGACCCAGGTTTGGCTCCCCTTTCTTGTGGTCATCGTTTCGATTACTAAAGACACCGTCTTCTGAGATAAACGTTGATCTGGCCTCGTAAATATTTTAATCAACACACTCGCGTATTTACTTAGTAAACATGACAACCGCAGCTGAATGTCTCACTTTTCGGGTAAAGTCGTTTTAAGACTTCAGATGTTACGGGAATATAAAACAAGAGCGTCACTCGTCCAATCACGTAATCATCAACGCCAAACATACTCAGTTAATGTTTCCATAATTTATTCCGAAATGAGTGAATGGGTGATTAAAGTCACGTTATGAACTTCGCACAAGGATCCTCGGCGGTGGGCGTTGAAATGCGATTACAGCATCATATCAGAAGTACTCAATCAAAATAATATGCATAACCATCCCCTGTGTTCGTGTTTCTGGTTGTGTAGGTGTTCCGCTATGAGTACCTTTGTACTGTCAGAGTCAGTTTCATACAGTGTCTGTAAAGCACAATGCAGTCACTCATTTGCAATTTAGTCACTATACACGCAAAGCTCAAAATCTACCGATTTCCCGGCACTGCACACCGGGTAAAATCAGCTGTCAGAGGCTCGGATTCATACCCCCTCTTTCTCCTTTTCTATACATTTCCCGGACTCCTGGTTTTTATTTTCGAACAGCTTTTTCTTTGACTTCTTTTCTGCCACCAGTCTTCTGCTGACAGATGCGTCTGTTAAACCATATATTCACATGAAGTCTCTCTTGTGACATGCAGCAAAAGGTGCACCAGTTTCTCTATGATCTACGCATGAAATTTAATCCCAACATCACCGTGAGACACCCAGAGGTTTTAATGTCAGTCAGCTACAATACAATGAGCTTTTTTTGCACATATATCGTGTAATAAATAGCTTTGAATTGGATGTATAGCATGTTAATATGACAGTATTGCATTGAAAAGTAAATAAACCTTCTTAAATGTTTATATTAAAAAAATATATATGTGTCTCACATTACCTGAAAACAACAGTGGGCCACTTCCACTAACCAGTATTGCAGTTTAACCAGTATTTTAATCCCATCACAAATACAGTTATATTACAGCTGTACAGTATACATTCTTACTTTATGTTGGCTTATCAGTCTTATCAAATTCATTTTCAAAGTAACGTGCTGTATCAGCAGTCTTACCATGCATTTACTGTGACCAGGCAGTCCTTTCCCTTTACATTTCTTATTGTAACAGTACATTATGGTATGGCATGGAGAAGGGAAGGAGTGACTATCCATATCCAACAGAAGATGTTAACAAAAAGGGAAGAACCACAAAATAAAGGGACCACAAGGGGTTAGAACAAAACAGATTTAAACAGAAGTTGAGAAACATAGGAAAACTGCACACATTAATAGGGAATAACTATCTTGACTAGAATCTACAAACAGGAAACTACATTGGGAGACAGCGACAATGATCCAACAAAGGAGAGAACAAAAGCAGACTTAAATACCAAATTAACAGGACATGACGCTGGACAGGTGGAACCCATAACACAATTAACCTATCACAAGGACACAGGGCAACAAGGAACGGGTGGGGTGGATTACAATTACACAGCACTAGAAACTAGGGAACATAGCCAACACTGATGACTGAATACAATAGGAAAGGCTAGGAACAAAAGAACAAGCAGCATGAAATAAAACAGGTCACAAGCAGGGTAAATAAAAACAGTAATTAAAGGTAACAGGTAAGGCAGGCCACCTGCGAACCTCTGCCAGGAAGGATGATAACATAAGAGACCATCACTCAGCCTATTGAGCTACATAGGACTACAGGACAATGGGAACAGGATGGTCGGTGACCCATGCTGACCAAACAGGAACAAAACACACTAGGGATTAACAGCTACAGGAGAAAGGGAACAGGATGGCCGGCAACACTTGCTGACCAAACAGGAACAAAGCACACTGAGGGAAACACACTAGGAATTAACAGCTACAGGACAAAGAGAACAGGATGGCCGGTGACACAAGTTGACCAAACAGGAACAAAGCACACTGAGGGAAACACACTAGGGATTAACAGCTACAGGACAAAGGGAACAGGATGGCCGGCGACACAAGTTGACCAAACAGGAACAAACCACACTGAGGGAAAAACACTAGGGATTAAGGGCTACAGGACAAAGTGAACAGGATGGCTGGTGACACAAGTTGACCAAACAGGAACAAAGCACACTGAGGGAAACATACTAGGGATTAACAGCTACAGGACAAAGGGAACAGGATGGCCGGTGACACTTGCTGACCAAACAGGAACAAAGCACACTGAGGGTACATAGATGTTCCTCTGGTCAGTTTGAACCCAGCAGTTATGAAACTGAATAGAATTTTTACATTATAAAATATTTATTACTACTGGAAAGCAGGATAAATAACATGATAATTTATAGTTTTCTTGACATTTTGACTATATTATTGTGTCCTTTGTGTGCTATATATGCACACATAAAAACACACACACACACACACACACACACACACACACACACACACAGGTACTGTAGATGGACAGTAATAAATAGTAACAATAAATAATAAATGACAAGAACAGTGACAGTTCAAAGATTGTCAACATAGCATCAAACAGCGTTCCAATATTCTCATTATGTCTCACACACAGATCCACACACACGCACACACACACACACACACACACGCATTGAAATGCAGAGGATATGTGCATTTGGTTGACATCATCCTTTTTTGTGCATGTGTAAGATTAGCCCTCCCTCAGCTCTTTCTCCCTCTCTCTCTTAGGAATAGAGAAGGGGAGTCAGAGGTGGAGT
>JAODJU010000046.1:19019101-19035276 GCA_026776725.1 Gnathonemus echidnorhynchus
AGGTCCGCGGGCGACTCATGTGGTCCTTGGGGGCATCCTGGTGCCCGCGGGCACCATGTTGGTGACCCCTGGCCTAACTCATTACATAATTGCACTGCATTTATAACTATTAATAACACAGTATGCCGCAAATTGATTTTCATTAGGTAGGCGCTCACTGAACCACGTGGAAACACATCCCATATACGCGGTGGGTTTTTATTGTTATTATTTTAACAATATTTACTATTAGGATCACAATGTATAGTTATGTTTTTACAATTTACCTTTTCATAATATGGATGATAATCTCAATTACGCAGACAGCAAAAAAATCCACAAAAAAAAAACAAAACAAAAAAAACAACAACGAAATACCCACGATGACTGTTCGGTGGATATTATAGGCCTATTTGCGAGAAATTAAAAAAACGACCGCATTATGAAACATAAATGATAAATATGCACACGATAGCACGACTACATGCATGCGGACAAATAAACGGAACATACAAAACAAGTCAGAATTAAAATTTTTCAGGTATGTAATAATAAAAAAAAATCTCAAGGAATACTAATGTGTAATAACTGTCAAAAGCACAGTCACTTACACAAGGTGTGTTTTTAGTCAGACAGTGTCGCTGCGCATCCCCTCATACAGTGACGCGGCCGGTGGCACCGCCGTCTTACCTGCTTGTCTCTGACTCTTCGCCCCTCGCTGTCCTCCTCGCCTCTCCGGGACGCGGACGCGCCCGCAACGGAACTGTCCCCTGGAAAAAAGCAGTGATCCGCTTGTAACATCAACTGCCTTTCTGTCAAATATGCTTCTTAAGTTGGTAACAATTCAATAATTCTCACCTTCGGGGTTTTCCCTGCGTTTGCAAGCTTATTTATCCCAGTGGTGCATAAAAAAAGAATAACATAAAAAAACAATTACTCCAAAGAAAATTCCAATTTTTAAATTGCTGAGCATGTAGTTTTAGGATGTAATTTGTTACTGGGTCGCAGACTCTGGTTCTTACCGTGTTTCGAATTGAGCTTGCCCATTGTTTCTTACAACAGTGCTGGTTTTCCTATTAATTTAAACGCTGTTGCACTGACCCATCATATAGCGGCCGTTTGGCTGCGAAGACCACATTATTCCAATGTCGAAGGAGAAGCAGAGCTTTCACCCAACATGAATAGTCCTGTAAAAGAGTCCTTGAGAAGTTTTTAATAAATACCGCACGCGAGACGAAGGTGTCTGAACCCAAGTTGCAAGGAGCGCGTAACTTTCATTTAGTTCGCTCCGCGGCCACAGACAGGCAGCCACAGGGTAAATGGCGCGCCCTACTGGTGGAACACTTCCTCTTCCAGCATCGAAGGATTTCTTCTAAGTTTGTAAACTAGCCTGTGACCCATTTGTGGACCAACCGCTGTCACAGGGTTACATGATAGAAAACAACCGAAGTACCACATAAAAATGTATTTTAACTTAGCTGTAATTAAGTCAGAATAACAATTTCAGCTATTAGGTTAGACTGAATGCAAATTAGCAATATGTGTCAGTTACGAAAGAGGAAAGGGGTCAATTAATTATGGGTGCTGTGGGGGGGGGGGGGGGGGGGTTACGGACGATTACAAATGCTTTCATGGGCCCCAAAATCTCTGGTGAACCCTGTTGAAAATCCGTATTTGCAGTTTTTCAATGCAAAATGTAGCAACTAGCAGACTTTCAAAGATGCCAAACAGTCGGCACCCAAACTGTAGCACTGGTCTCAAAAACTCCAAATTGCTTAATGTGTCAAGTGGCAGAGTGTCACATTGTGTGTCACAGTATGTATCAAATTGCTTGGGCAATGAGAAACGGTGAAGCTCACCAGTGGGGATAGACGGACCCTTAACTGGTTAGTTGCTGAACACCATAAAAATACAGCCACAAAAAAATTACCACAGAACTGAATTAACAACAATTGCGTCAAGACAAACTGAATGTTGTGAGCTTCACAAATCTGGAATTTATGGATGGACTACCATTTAGGAAGCAACTGAGATAATTCAGTCTATCTTCCTATGTACGGTTGGGGTTATGTTTGGAGAAAGTGAAATGATGCCTTCAGTCCACAATGTCTGTTGGTATGGGCAGCCATCCTGCAGGAGTCATCATGTCCAATGATTCCATTGTCAAGAAGTTTAATAACCAAAGAATATGAGGCCATTTTAAAGGACCAGGTGCACCTTACGGTGCAAACAATGTTTCTATATGATGTACACTTATTCCTAGTTGGTAATACACCCATGCTTACCACTAAAGAAACTCAAGAGTCAAGTCAAATCACATTAACTCTATTGGCTTTTTATTGTTATTTCAAGCATATACAGTCGGTACAGTACATAGTGAAATGAAACAACTTTCCTACAGGACCATGGTGCTACAAAAAAACAGCACAGAACTACAAAGCCAAACAGAAGGACATGAAGTGCGTGTCTGTGCTAACATGTACGGTCCCTGCAGGACAGTGAAATAAGGCCAGACAGGCCCAAACTAAGACAACGTGGTGCCAACCAGTGCCCAGTTCTGATACTTACAGTTGCAAATTGTAGCATATTGTGCAGAGATGTGAGAGCATATTAATAAAAACAAATGTAAACATGACAATGGCAGAAATGAAGAGTAACAATATATTAATAAACTGAAGAGTCATGAAACCATCAAGCCAGACACCAAATTCCATGGCCTCCCTGAGATCTAAAAATCACTGAAGTTTTATAGGAGGTTCACAAGCACAAACTGAACAGTGGAGCTCCACATCCTTCATCCCTCACAGACCTGGAGGCTTTCGTTCTTGAAGGCTGGACTAATGTCCCTCTACACGCAGTTGAGGGCTTGTCTTGCAGCATTCCACGAAGGACTCCAGCTCTTCTGAAGCCAAAGGCTGGTTCTGCTCCTTCTGATCTTCTGATGACCTTTATATCAATATATTATTTCTTGTTTCTATTATTCTGCCTACCCTCTCCCCTGTATATATATATATTATTTTAAGGCATAGTAAATTTGTTATGGGGCCATATTTTTCCTTCTGACAAGCTGAAGAGGGCTGTAATTCTCCTGGCATATCACGCTGGAGCCCTCAAACCACTCCCTGAGCTTTATAAACCTCAGGCCGCAACACTTCTGACGGCAGGCCAAGTCCCCCGCCCCCCCGCCCCCAATGCCATAAAGCTTCAGGTGTGAGACGGCAGTAAGCACTGCGGGTGCTGCAGTGCCAGAGGCCCCAGCCAGCCATCATTCACTGGCGGTTGAGCAAGAGGACATTCCAGTGTGTCACTCGGAAAAATGTGCCCTCATCCGCAGCATAAACACTCCTTTGTTGGAAGAGACTCATCATACATGATCATGTTACTCCTCTGTGTAACACTCGCACACACACACACACACACACACACAAATCAAAGGACACACAGACGTATACAGACACACAATATATTTCTCTCTGTACAGGATTTTAGCATTAATTATTTCTGTACTGTAATTCTGTTATTTAGCATTAATGTATTGGATTTTTTCAGGTTTAATTTTTCTGATCTAGAACATATTCAATGAAGATGGGGATCATAATAAATCATAATAAAAACTGTTGCATGCGCATATTGTTTCAACATAATATTACCTTTAAATGTTCTGTATATAATATGTCAGCATAAGTCCAAACCAACTGAACACCCTGATACAGTATTGTTGTCTATGAGGAACAGGAAGTAGAGAGTAGAGAGTGTCTCGGAGGGTAATGGAGAAGAGTGGTTTAGGCTCAGGAGAGCTGACTCACACAGAAGGCGATGAGTGACCCATCTGCGACTCTTCATTTTTACAATTTGCCTTTTCATAATATGGATGATAATCTCAATTACGCAGACAACAAAAACTAAACGAAGTACCCAAGATGACTGTTCGGTGGACATTATAGGCCTACTTGCGGTAAACTAATGCGAACCTCGTTCGAAACTTACACGAAATACATTCATAAGAAACGCAGGCAAGAAGGCAAAAAAAAATCATAAAACGACCGCATTATGAAACATAAATTATAAATATGCACACAATAGCACGACTGCATGCGGACAAATAAACAGAACATACAAAACAAGGACATTTTCAATGAACTTTAAAAAGTCAGAATTTAAAATATTCAGGTATGTAATAAAAAAATGTTACGGAATACTAATGTGTAATAACTGTCAAAAGCACAGTCACTTACACAAGGTGTGTTTTTAGTCAGACAGTGTCACTGCGCATCCCCTCATACAGTGACGCGGCCAGTGACCCTGCCGTCTTACCTGCTCGTCTCTGACTCTGTGCCCCTCGCTGTCCTCCTCGCGTCTTACCTTTAAATGTTCTGTATATACGTAATTTTTCAGCATAAATCCAAACCAAATGAACACCCTGATACAGTATTGCTGTCTATGAGGAACAGGAAGTGGAGAGTCAGTGTCTCACGGGTAATGGAGAAGAGTGGTTTGGGCTCAGGAGAGCTGACTCACGCGGAGGGCGATGAGTGACCCATCTGCCCCACAGCGGCCTCTTCTCTAATCACTCGCTCGTGGATGTCAGCATCCATGGAGGTTCTCCTTGGCTCCTGTCAAAGCTGACAGTCATAATTATTGGGTTTCTCGCCCCACCATGCCAGCCTCTCCCTCTGCGGGCGGCGGCTGGAGGACAGCAGCCCCAAGACACGCGACGCAGGTCTGCGCAGACTGCAATGTCACGCGACGCAGGTCTGCGCAGACTGCACTGTCACGCGACGCAGGTCTGCGCAGACTGCACTGTCAGGTTGGTATCTCATCTGCTGCTGAAAACCTGAGAAGGGAAAGATGAAAAGGACAAAGAGACAAAGAGACAAAATATGAACGAATGAAAACAGAACACATGTGACTGTCAACCACAGATATGTCAGGAGGGTAACACTTAACTTAAAGCTGTCACCCATAATGCCATATAGATACCTTCACAATGCATTATAATGGTCAGTATAAGAATTTATAAAGCATTGCAACATCTTCTACCGACAGTCATAGGGCACTATACTGCTAATTATAATGCTTCATAAGCTCCAGTGAAGCCATTATCGAAAACGCACTATAGATACCTTCATAATGCATTATAATGGTCGATGTAAGAATTAAAGACGCTTTATACTGCATTATGAAGGTATTTATAGTGCCTTATACACGAGAGCATCATAATGCATTCATATTGCATAATACAATTTGTTGTCCCTTTTTCAAAATATTTGGTAACACTTTACATTAACTGCACTTTCATAATGCCTTCATTATGCATTCATAGAACATTCAGTGCAACTTCATAATGCATTTATAATGCATTCATAGAACATTCATATGCAGCATGTAAGTATACCTTATCCTAAAATACCTCAACAACTTCAATATACATTAATGACAAACATTATACGACTATAAAGTTTGCTATTGTCATATAATGTTTGTTATTAATGTATATTAAAACTTAAGATATGTTAGGATGTTGTATGTTTACATGCTGCTTATGAGTGTTCTATGAATGCATTATGAGGGTGCAATGAATGGTCTACAAATGCATTATAAAGGCATTATGAGGGTGCAGTCAATGTAAATTGTTACCAAATATTTTTATCCATGTTTATAATGATTCATGAATGCATTATATGTGTAACGAATGTGTTCATAGATTCTTATAGACATGGCATTCATATAAAGTGTTACTGTCAGGATTGTAACTGATCAGTTATACCATCCTGTACGTATATTAGTGTTCATGAAATACTGAGTACTCTGAAACCATTGGTGTAAAATCTGTAAACCACGGAGTCAACTCTGATTAAACCACGGTGAAACTAAACCAACACAGGCCAGAGATGAAGATGGACAAGTGTCTCATCTGACAATGAGTGGGATTTGGCCCACAGAAGTGAAACTGTCTGCTCCCCCCCATGTTGTAAGGATTTCATCAAGACAAGCACCCCTTACGGAGTAAGGGGCAAAGCCAATCTTACTTGTGACATAATTTGGTTTTAAAAACCAACACAAAGTCTTCCAAAATAACTCATCAAAGAAAACTCAGCTTATTTTGGAAAGAGACAATATCTGTCTAATCCACTTTCTAATTACCTTACTTTCATCTTAAACCTAAATAAAAAAATAATCCATTTCCAGTTTCCTTTCTTTTGTAATAAAAAGTATGTCTGTCTTCTCTTTGTTTGATGTTTTCATTACTGGCACATTGAGTTCTGCTCAGTTACTGTGTACCAGAGTGCTAATTCATTTAGAGGATAAATGTTGTAGTCTTTGTTTTAGTTGGAATGCTTTTTGGCAAAATAACTCGCGTCTCTGAACGGCGATAAAAACTTTGAGAAACAATGAGGCTTTTGATTTTTTTTCGTCTCAGGACTGCTTTTAAACAGCTGCCTGGTTCTTGGATGGAGAACAGAAGGAGTGGAAATGGCCTCCAGGGTTTGCAATTACTGTGATATTTATCAGGGTTTATTTTGGCTTCATGGACCTACCTTGATGATGGGACTTTAATCACCAATCAGACGAATAAAATGATTGAGGTGGACGCTGATATCTCATCTGTTTACATGTGTTTATTCTCCAGATCTGCACTGATTGAGGAAGAAATGGGATGGTCAATCAACTGTGGAATGACATCTATTTGTGTGTATTTGTGAATGTAAACATATGGAGATACACACTGTAAGCTCAAAGCACAGCATTTCATCATGGGATCACAGGACCTCTACTGAAGAGCATGTATCACATCAAACCCAGCTTAGATCTTCAGACTCACTGGTGGGCTTAGAATCCTGAAACTCCTTGCGCAGTCAGAATGGCATGGATCCTGTAGAGCCAGGAGCTTCTAAGGGTTTGCAGCTAGATTTCCATGTCATTGCTGTTCCTGCTGGTACCAGTGGACCAGCTAGTGTGACTATTCCTTCCCTACTAAAAACTCAGGCTTGTTTTGGGCCTTTAACTGACATTACAAATGGCTTTACACTGATTTCATCTGCCAACAGCCATATGAAAACACCAAAAGCCTTAACTATACAGCCAGGAAGAGCCCCTCTGCTTTCTGACAAATATGGGTGAAACGTTGACCTCCCAAAAAATCTCAAACCACAACAATACTGTTTTTCCCTCATAAAAACCAGCAGGGCTACATGTGCATTTTGTTTTATTTTCCATTACGAAACAGCTAGATTACATTAAACCACATGTTTCCAAATGTGTTTTATATTATCTTTATTTATAGTAATTATAGCAAACAGGAGAACTGAAAGAGGGCAGATTAAAACAATGTGACATGACTCTTTGCTCAGAGAGAACCTTAAGGAAGGAGAAATTCATGAGCAGGATTTCTTTGTACCCAGACATCCCACACGGTCCTGCAGGATTTCACACTAGTGACATACTTCTGTACAACTTTGTATGATTCCAACAAGGTTCTTAATTCCTGGATTCCTAATAGAAATGCAGCTCCTAATAAGCAATTAATGTTCAATCCAAAAAATACCCAGCCTTTACTAATTGCACTAACTTTTGCCAAGAAAATGATCTTTTTTTTTTTTTTAAATGGAAAACATGCAGTGTAGTAAATACCATCACATAAAGTAAATATCACTCAAAAAGTAAAACCTTAAACTGAAACCATACTGAGACTTGGGAACCATCTATGAAAATCTCATATTTTGGTCATTCTCCATTTGAGGTGGGGAAGCATGTCACAGTGGTGACAGGACCTAAAACATGCTTAAAATATCAGACACGGCTCCAAGAATCAGCATGTACAATTGATGTGTAACTACATAACACATTTCAGGCATGATTTGTTTGATTCTTTAGTTTTTATCATGTACACACAAAAACAACTCATCACACAATCAAATTTCAACATTTCAGAAGCCATTGTTAATATAAAACAATATTCTTAAAAACTATGACTTCAAGAGTTCAATTTTTTACTATATAATTCAATAACATTGTATTACATAAAATATGTAATTTATTAATTAATTAAAAAAATACAACGATCACAGAGATTTTTGTCAATGGCATTATTGGGGTACTTAATATAGTGGTTTTTGCTCTATTAAACTGCTTCCCTGAGACGAGTCATCGTAGAGGAAGAATCTCAAAGAATGAGAAGGTTAGTCCACACTTGCTCATTTTATTTAACAAATTTATTGATATTTTTGTTTCTACATAATTTCAGCATGTGACTTGTGTTATGCAGGACCAGTCATAACCAATTTGTTGCCCTAGGGAAGATTTTAGCTATTGCCCCTTGGGTCACTGCCAGTTTCACTTGTCATCATTGTGTTCATGCACTCACACACAAACCGAATAACTGCATGTCTTTGAGCTTTTATTTTATAAACAACAAAACCACCAAAAAAAAACTGTATACGAATAAAGTGACATAAAACAAATTATGATTACAATATAAGAAATGTTATTGCACATAACACCATATTAAAGAAAACAGTGCCCAGACATAAAAAACTTCTAATTTAAATAAAAATATTGTAAAGAAAACAGCACAAACACAGATAAGATTTATAAATATAAAATACATAAATGAAAAAACTGTATTACACAAACCTCTGTGAATTGAATATTTCAGCATTGAAATATAAATTGAAAATAAATTATGACAAAATATCAATAACACCATGACAAATTTTGCATTTTACATTAACATATATTATGAATTAAACTCTTAATTTTGCAAATATGATAATAGGCCACATTACCAGACATAATAAGGTGGTTTTGTGAAAATGATTTTTAAAAATGTGTTACAGTTCACATGCAATCAGACAGTCAGTGATTCCACCTGCACTTGCTCCTATGTAAGTTTTTCTGTGCAAGGTACTGTGCTGCCGATTCTATGACGCCTGCCAGCAGTTCCTCTGTGCCTCTCAATGTCTCCCACTTTTCTGATCCTACCCACTCCTGGCCCCACTTCCCTGTTCACTTCCCCTGCTCGGAATCGCCTTATGTAATTCCCTTGTCCCATCTCTCTGTAGGACTGACTTCTTGTCTCGCCCTGCATTCCTTCCCCCTCGTTCTCCCTCTTGTGTAGCTCTAATGAGCCCCACCTGTTACTTGTTTAATCTTCCCTCTTGTTCCAGCCCTCGTATGGATCACCAAGGGGTCCTCTCGTTTGCTCCCTCGTCAGTGGTGTATATTGTGCCTCCCTGTCTTGAGCTCCCCAGTTAAGTCATTGATGTTGCTGCCTGGGCCCCCCCCCCCCCCCCCCAGTCTGCCCTGCGCCCCTTTGTTCTTGCCTGATTCTCCCTTCCCTGGTTTGACCCCTCGTGGTCCAGTTCCTTTTGCCTTGCTTGTTGTTTTCTGTTTAATAAAGCCCCTTTTGGTTTTCCTCATATCTGCTTATGCCTCTATCGTTGCCTGTGACGTGACACTTCCAGCATTTGATCTCTCCACAACCCGTACATGGACAGTGTTGGGGTTTCTTAATGCAATGCAGCTTATATGTTGACCACCACCCCAATCTGTTTCCTTCCAATGCAGATTGGGTGCATTTTGTTCTCTCATTGCTAACTGGCAGAGCAGGAGATTGGGCATCTTCCTTGTGGATGGGAAAAAAATCCCACAGTTAACCTCCTCCTTCACTTTTCCAGGAGGCATTCAGGGAAGGACACAGCCTGGGTGATTGACTGTGCGATCTTTGGCAAGGGAATAGGTCGGTGACTGATTTTACCCTAGAATTCCGAACCTGGTTGCTAGGTTAGGTTGTTCAGCCTCCTGCGTACAAATCCTGCGCAGGACAGCGCTTAACCCGGAACATTAGGTGGAACTCGTGTGCCGTGGTGTTTGAGGAGGACTTGCAACTCTCCAGTTTGGATAGCATTTTTATCAATTGCTAGCACTGCGCTTGACACGACTTGCCTGTTGGTAACTCATTGGAGCCAGAGTTGATGCAACTCGGACATACTCCCCGTTTGCCAGAAGAAAGACAGCACCAGCAATGGAACCGCCTGCTCCCTTATGGCGGAGAAGCCAGCCATGTGATTAATGCCCAGTCCGACCTACCTGGAACCAAGACAGAGCAGATAAGGTTGACACATCTGCCTCTATCACAATGTCACACTAACACAAATAACCATTTCTGTCACACTTACCTTTGGTGAAGGTGCTGCACTGAGTTTTACTCTGTTAGACTCGGGTGCTGCTGGTTACTTTGTTGATGTCACTTTCGTCAAACAAAATTCCACACCAGTAGAAACAGATTCATTGAGCCTTTCATCTAGTTATCATCCACAGACTAATGGCTTGGCCAAGTGGATCAGAAAACCACCAAAGCTCTTTGTTTTCTTTGTGCTTCCAACCCCGTTGACTGGGCCTGTTACCTCCCATGAGTATGCCCAGAACTTCCTTATTCAACAGTCTCCCAAGCTGACAGCTTTTGAGTGTGTGCCAGGATAACAGCCCTCACTTTTCCCCTATGATTCACAGCACACAGAAGTTCCAGCATTTGATGACTGGTACTGCAGGGGTCAGAAGGTGTGGTGTATTGTCAGGCTCTGGTCCAAAAATACCAAGCTGACTGTTGGTGCAAACTGCAGCTCTACATCCTGGTCAACGAGTATAGTTAGTAATGAAAAACCCTTGGATTTCCCTTGTGAATCATTAAACAAGTCTGCCCTGTTACCTATAAACTACAGATGCCTAGTGTGTTGTATCTCCCCCACTTTTCAGGTATCATTGCTGAAAACGGTGAAATGTAGCTTCACTTTCCCAGCCTCTAAGAATGCAATTCCACCTGCACCAGTTCTCTTACCAGTTGGAGAGGCCCATGTTGTCCAAGCCCTGCCTGACTCCCGACGCTGACACAGGCATCTGCAATACCTTGTGGAATGGGAGGGATTCAACCCAAAAGAATGGTCTTGGGTTCCTGCTTCAGACATCCTTGACCCCAACCTGGTGGTGCCCTTCATTGTGTTCACCCTTCCAGGCCAGCTCCACGTCCACATGGTTGTCCCTGATGCACTGTACAGCCTCCAGGAGGTGGCTGTTGGGGGGGGAGAGTTCTGTCATGGTTTATGTACAATCAGATCATCCACCTGTGTTTGTTCCTACTTGAGGTTTACTGAGATAGCGTTTCGGTGCAAAGTATTGCCATGTCAATAATGCATGCTGAGCAGTTTCTCTGTCTCTCGAGGTCTCCCGCTTCTCCGATCCTGCTCCATTCCTGGCTCTGCTTCCCTGTTACGCCCTCAGACTCGCCCAATTAATTTACCTGCCATGTCTCTCTGTGGGACTGACTTCTCTGGCATTCAACCTCTCTGCAACACATACTTGGATTTCGATCTTTGCTCAGCATTTCCAATGTCTAATTGCCAATGTAATGAATACAATCCAGAACTCCGCATTTGGGTCTCCTCAGTATTGTTTTACGAAATGTATCCACTTCCCACTCCAAATGAAGAATGATCCAACTCCTTGATACACTGAAAAATATTTAACACATGAATACACAGAAAGTATTGGTCCGTATGTACAACTGAGAACCAAGAACAAGAAGAAAAATAAGAAATGTATATAATCAAATATGAGCAAATTAAAATATATCAGCCCTCTCATATAAACTGCATTAGGGTGTGCTCTCATAAGAATGTAATGTCATGCCAAAATTTTGGAGCAAAGTAAATGCAACACTGAATTTGGGAAATTAAACTGAAGCTGGCTCCCTGCCATCAGCTGTAATTTCAATTCATGGTCACTACTGTTGTTATGTTTTTTAGTACTGTGTTAATATTACTAATTATTCAAATATATATGTCATCAGCACAAGCTATCTTATTGTCAATTTGCTGCAAATAGCATCAGATTAAAGCACTGGATTACAATATGAATGAAGATTGATTTGTCAATGAAATGTAAATTGTACTAAATTGTTTTGTATTTGACAACAATGTTACAGTTTTTCTAAATTGCTAAAGCATGTCTCCTGAAACCTTCCATCCAAACAGTATGGTAAAAAAAACCCATTTTTAAAATTACATTCATAAAACCTTTGATTTGAAACAATCAAAAAACTGAAAAAACAAAACTATTTCTGGCATGTACTGTAGAGAAACATGGGTAATGTCACGCCCGATCATCTGATCCTCCTGTGTGCCACGCCCCCTCGTTAACCTCGTGTGGAACCCCTCCGTTACCAGCTGTTCTATGTTTCCTGCCATTAGTCTTGTGCATTTCAGTCCGTGTTCAAATATGTTACATGTTTCGATGTCCTCTTGTTTCTGATCCCTCATCTCCCTGTTCCTGCTTCTGCGATCTCCATCGTGACAGAATGACTGGACTCCGTAAGACGATGCCTTCGCTGACCTAGGCGGAATACCGTGATCTAGTCAATGAGGTGATTTATTGGCTGCAACAGCCCGAGGTCCTGCCCGAGGCCCTGCCTGCACACACGGGGGATCTCCTAGGGAGTATTTCCCCATCTAAGGACCCCTTCCTCACCAAAGAGGTACGTTTAAACCTGTAGCAGCTCAGGAATGGGTTAGCAAAGGCGATGATGTGGCAGGTGGCCCAGGAGAGCAGAATACCCCCTGGTCCGCTGCTGGAGCTCCCAGAGGTGCCCCCAACTTCATTGCAAGAAGTGGAGGGGAAGACACTGGAGACGTAAGGAGACACCGGAGGTCTTCTTAGGGGCTGTCTCCCTCTCCGCTGCCTAGCCTGCTGTGTGTCGGGAAGAGCCCCTCCTGATTCTGAGCCTGGCGGTATTCACACCGGATGTCGCCACTGCTTCCCTGTAGCCACCCAACATTCGTCTGCCGGCAGCCACCGCCGCTTGGTGGATGCATGAGCGTGTGCCTGACACCGCCACTACGCTGCAAGCGCCGGCAGCTCACCCCTTTCGGGGAACACACCTGGCCTTTAAGGGGGCCAGGTCTGTAAGGGATGCCATCCCGTGGATACCCAAGGTCCTTAAAGGGGCAATGCCGAGGTTCCCGCCGCACCCACCGAGGTTCCTGTGTTGGCGGACCCCGCTCTGCCTTCTGTGGTTCCTGTGCTGGCGGTTCCTGCAGCGCCCGAGGTTCCTGCTGTGTCGGCAGAGTCTGCTCTACCCATCTCGGTTTCTGAAATACTGGCTCCGCCCTCCACGGGGCTTGCCTCTGTTCTTGTGACTCCTGTCTCTGTTCCTGTTACTGCTCCGGCCCCTGAGGTTCCTGCTCCAGTCCCTGTGGTTCCTGCTCCAGTTCCTGCTCTGGCTCCTGTGACTCCTCCAATCCCAGCTCCCTTGAACGCTGTCCCTGATCCACCGGACCCTGTACCCATGTCCCCGACTCCCATGGCCCCAGTCCCTATCTCTGAGGAGGTACCCGACTGTCAGACCCCAGCTCCTCTCCCCTTGGTGGAGGAGGAGCTGGAGTGGGACCCCTCAGGGATTAACCTGATGGCCCCGGTGTACTCCTCTGGTGGATCACCCCAGCCAACACCCCATCATGGCAGATCTCGGCTGGGTCCCTGCCTTTTGGTCTCTTGGAAAGGGAGAGGACACCTACACCGGGGTCATGTCCCACCCACCCTGCCCCCTGGCTCGGCCTCAGTCCCTATGGCTGTGGGTCGAGGGGCACCTGCAGGTCCTCGGGCTCCTGCTCGGCGGTCGGCTGCAGTTCCCCAGGATCCTGCTCGACGGTCGCCTGCGGGTCCCCCTCCGATGCCTACTTAGTCACCTTTGGCCCTAGCTCTGACACCTCGTGAGTCGCCTGCGGGTTCCCCCAATTCGACTCATCCGTCGTCTGTGGGTCCCCCCATTCCGACTCGTCGGTTGGCTGTGCCTTCGCTGGTTGTGGCTGCGCCGTCGCCTGCCACAGCTTCACCTCCCTCCTCGCCTTCGCCGAGGTCCCCTTCGCCTTCCTGCTCACCTCCCCTGGTGCCCCCTTCGGCTTCCTCCTTGCCTTCTCCACCTGTCCCTCCATCTGCCTCATCGCCCCCTACGAGGTCCCCTCCTGCTCCTACTTTGCTGTTGCCGAGGGTCCCTCCGGCTCCAGTGTCGAGATCACCTGCTGCCCCTATGGTGTCCCGCTGGGGTTCCCTCGGGCTCCCTGTATCCCCCTGCCTGTTGCCTTTCAGCCGCCTGGTTTTAGGCCCCCTGTATCTCCTCCTCGTTCCTCCATTCCTCCGTTGCTCACTCCTGGTCCCTTCGTTCCTCCCGTTGGTGTTCCCCCCAGGTCTCCATTCTTGGTGCCCCAGTGCCTGTCTGCATTCCTCATCATTTGTCAGTTGTTGTCCTGGTTGCTTCCGTTGTGCCTGTTCTGTGTGTCCGTCCTGTTCCTGATGCCCCATTGACGTTTTGCTCTTGTTTGCCAGGTCCTGTGTCCACAGAGGTCCTTTGCTCCCCTTAGGTGTGCCCGGTGTGTGCGCTTTTGGGGGAGGGGGGGTTATGTCACACCCAATCGTCCAATCCTCCTGTGTGCCATGCCACCTCATTAACCTTGTGTGGAATCCCTATGTTATCAGTTGTTCTACGTTTCCTGCCATTAGTCTTCTGTATTTCAGTCCACTTTTGAGTATGTTTCCCCAGTCCAGTCATTGACGTTATGTTTCGATGTCATGTATTAGGATTGATTCCTAATATCTGTCGTTTCTGATCCCTCGTCTCCCTGTTACTGCTTCCACAATCTCCGTTATGACAGGTAAGGTCTATTGTGGGTTGAGTTGCAAAACTGGAAACCAAATAAGTATAACAAAAAAAATGTTGTTCAGCAAAAAAATGTAATATTCGCAGTATTCAGTAATCCAAAAAATACTGTAAAGGACAAAGCAAAAATATCCAAATGTAAGGCACATTACAGTAAAATGTTGTACAATTGCCAAGCCAAAGTCAAGGAAAAATATTCATTCTGCTTAATCATCATGTCTCAGGGCTGTGTCAGGACAGAAAACTCTGTCGACACCACAGGCAATGCACTCCCTAGGCAACGGGGGAAGAATCCTCTATTGTGACCCATCCATATCTTGATGTCAACTCACATAAGGCACTTGCGCTCTCATCCAGCACATATTCTGTATTGTAGTCGCACATTTGTTTCCTCACTTGTTTAGAAACATGTGTGAGCAACTCTGAGTCATTGTGTTTAAATGATGACTTTTGTGTGCTGGCTGTGATTAACTTCAGCAGCCTGTGTCAAGGTGCAAAATGTGTTTTGATTAATGAGAATGTTTTGAGTTTTGCAAAAAGGGTCACTCAGATCTGAAAATCATGCCTAATTAGGTGAGCACTGTTTATAGTCTCGCCAAATGAGTGATAGATTTCATAAATGAGTTTTGAGAATTGTTTTGTTCCAAGAATGTTTGGCAGTTTTGTTCCAAGAGTGGGGTTTAGTGTTTTAGCAATTCAGAAAAACTGTAACATAAAATGATAAGGCTTCCCGAACTACTTGAGCAGAACATCTGAATCATATGTATTGCTTATTTGACACTATTTTCCTTTGCTAGTTTTAATGAAGGCTGTCATAAATTCATAAGTGGAGTATGACATAAATATAAATAGCAGAATAAACTATTCACCCCCTGAGAAATACAAATCCCATATTTCCACTAGATGGCGATAAAATGCCTTGTTGACAGCAGAGGTCAGAGAAGAATGGCCAGGCTGGTTGATAGAAAGGTAACAGTACCTCAAGTAACCATTCATTACAACCAAGGACTGCAGAAGGGCATCTCTGAATGCAGAACATGCCGAACCTTGTAGCAGACTGGCTATAGCAGTAGAAGACCACACTGGGTGCCACTCCTGTCAGCTAAGAACAGGAAACTGAGGCTACAGTGGGCATGGGTTCACCAAAATTGGACAATGGAATATTGTATGGTCAGATAACACTGCACAATTTTTTTTTTAAATTTTGCTTCCTGAAAAGTTTTTGCTGATTGTGACAGGTACCTGTTGGATATGCACAAATATAGTTTTGGTTTTGCTGCATCACTTAGGAACTCTGAGAAATAGGTTAACTGTTTACCGGCAATAACTGTCACACCACAATCGTTCCTCCTGTGCCACGCCCCCCTTGTTAACCTCATGTCGATTCCCAGTGTTTAACAGCTGTTTCCAACTGTCTGTATTAGTTCGATGTATTTAAGTCCACGTCAGAGTTTGTTTCCCTAGTTCTGTCATTGCAGTGTCGTGCCTG
>JAODJU010000046.1:19059120-19088469 GCA_026776725.1 Gnathonemus echidnorhynchus
TGGACAGGGGGCCAGCCCATCGCAGGGCACACTCACACACCATTCACTCACACATGCATACCTACGGGCAATTTAGCCCTAACAATATTTCAAAAAGATAATTGAGCACAAACTATATCATTAGAAAAGTAGAAATAGTAAAAGTGTTTTTGATTGAACAAGTTTGCAAAAATCAAATAGAACTGCAATAATCAAACAAATTGAGTTTCTATGAACCAGCAGTCAATTTAGAGAACTTCTAAATAATATTCTCTAAGACATCCCCAACTTCAGCAATATCAGGCAGGTCAGTTTGCTAGCATTGTCCCATCTCCTTCAATAGCATTAAATCAGAATGAAGCAGCTGTGTCATTGGAGAAGAACTCTGACAGAGTAAACGAACTGTGCTATGAATATGTGCAGGTGAGCCTTTTCTAGCATTTTTTTGACATTGTTATTATAGGTATTGTATAACCGTGCATTGTTACAGCATACAATATTGGTTGGTCCACATCTGTTTAGAGTGTTCTGTAATGCTCCTGCCTTGTCAGTTTCAGAGAAGCACGGAGCTCGAAACTGCCAGAGTACATCAGAAGTACATCTGTGTTGACAAGGCGGGCTTCAACTCGAACAAAACAAGGCACAGAGGAAGAAATGTTATAGGGCATTGAGGTGGTAACATTACTGTGTGCTACCATGGGACAAAATGGCGTCTTACTTCACCATTCCGTTCATGGCCAAAACAATACTGACCACACCATAACTTTCATCAACACCCTATACAACGTCCTGATTCTAATGATCATCAGAATGGACCACAGCAGTCCAGGTTTGTCACCATGTGGGATAATGTAAGTTTCCACCAGTCTGTTATGGTCCAAAACTGGTTTATCACCCATCCACAAATGTCTGTGCTGTATCTTCCACCATATGCTCCATTTGACATTTTTTTCCAATTGCTTAAGCACAATTTCGACAACAGGGCTCAGTACGCTGTAAATCCTCAGTCTTGTACATACTGTCCCATACTCAAGCCTCAGATCTTTGATTCTTTCTGCATTTCTCTGAAAGGGCACCATGTAAAGTTGCTTGACATTTACTTGGTGTGGTTGAAGTGAACAGGTTAGGGTGCTCAGGCTGACTTGCCTGATACTGCTAAAAATTGTACGATCATTTATGGTGTGGCTTTGAGTTTCACTAAGTCTTATTTCATTATTTGCTAAAGTCAAATTTATAATTGCTGCTGCTTGTTCCTCACTGAACATTCGATTTTTTCCACCATGTTGGACTTTCAATCCTTTAATAAAACAAGAGTAATGTAGATATTAATCACTATCCTTTTTCTTTATAAAGGATATTTTGCAAGATTCTAGTACAGTTATGCGTGTCGAATGCATGTGCCATAAAAGTAGTATTTGCAGTGTATTTCATATGATTTTTGGATTACATATATAGAGTGTATGCTATGTTGATTACACACCTATTTTCAAGGCGATACGTCTGAATAACTAAGTAAAATGACTCAAGTTGGCCTGTACCCTCTGTCCAGCCTCTCTCATTGTCAACCCATGATTTATGGCATGGTCAACTAATGTTGCCTGAATCTCATTTGAAAGTGCTGGTCTTCTTTGTCTTCATTGTTCTCCTCCAGCCCTACCCCCACCTCTCACTCTTCCTCGACCTCTTCCTCTTTCTGCTGCTTCCATTGTTGTTGAACAATTGCTGTAAATCTGGGGTCTATATAACCTTCAAATTCTGATTATTCAGTTATCTAATTACCAATTAGGTGCTTGGCCAAGTGGCATGTGTGAGTGGCCAGTTGGCTCATTGGTGTGGTTGTATGAATGGCTGTGTCTAGGAATGGCAAAGAAGTGACTTTGTACCAGATTCCTGTGTCTTACTTAGAGAGATGTGTGTAGGGGGATGCAGAAGGTGTCCTGTTCAATTGCAAATTGTGCGCAAAGGTATATTCTGTGTTTAGAATTTAACATGAGGGTACATTTTGATCTTTGAGTGTCAGTTTTTAAAGCTGGGCTTTACAATTGATTCTAATGGGTTAGTAACTGAAAAAAATGTAAAACCTAATCAAAGAATTCTGCTCATCATGGGGGTAGAAGGTGTATGATTGGCAATCTTATAGACACGTGCCACTTCTCCAGGCAATGCAGGAGGCCTGTGGAGATATGGATGGGGGGAGGGGGGTGGCATGCCAGGGGTGGATACGTCACTTCAGAAGATACTTTTGCCAGGAAGAACATTTCTTGCAACGTAGATGAGGTGTTGTGGCCCAAAAAGGAGACAGAATGCAGCCTAATTGTATCCCTTTGTAGTTCTTTCCTTTCTTTTTCTCGATCAATTGAGTGGAACACTTTATGAAAATTGACAAAGGCTGCAAAGAACCTCCGTTGATATTTGTGCTTGCGCTCAATGAGAACCCTCAGTGCTAGTATATGGTCCATAGTAGACTTCTTAGGCATAAAACCAGACTGCTCCGGTCGCTGACAGGCGAGCAAGTGATCACGGATCCTGTTAAGGATGACCCTAGCAAGGACCTTACTCAGCACTGAAAGCAGTGTTATCCCCCTGTAGTTGACGCAATCCAGGCGATCACCCTTCCCTTTCCAGATAGGGACTACAAATCCCGTTTTTCAGTCAGTTGGGATGATGCCTGACTCCCAAATGGAAGCAAAGATTGCCCGCAATGCCAGGAGGACAGCCATACCACCAGCCTGGAGAAGTTCACCCCAGATACCACAGATCCCTGTGGCATTCCCTACCCCAGTGAGATTGGGTGGTTCACAGCTGATTGGAGGATTAGCCTTGAGAACCGTGAACCCAGAGATGTCCAACATCCTAGCTGGAGGGTCAGCTTTAAACAACTGCTCAAAGTAACCAGCCCAGTGAATCACAACTGCAGTGTCATCCGTAAGGACCGTTCCATCACCTGCCCTTACTGCCAGTATTCAAGGAACAGATTCAGATGTGCATAATGCTTTGATTGCTCTGTTCTAGGACGTGGGTCACTAGACCACAGATGGTGTGTCACCTGCTCACAGAATCATCTCACAAATGCCTCCTTTTCTGCCCTCAGAGCCTCACAACCGTCCTCCTCAGTTCCCGAAACAGACTGGAGTTACCAATAAGTCATCCACTGAGACTCCTCTTGATAATATCCAGGGTGCCCTGCGAGACGAAACACCTCCTTCTGGGAACACCAGCAACACCAACATAACCCTTGGCAACCTTCAGGGTCTTATCATAGAGGGTCTCCCACATTACATTAGAGTCAGCAGTTGTACCCAATTCCTCACACAAACTGCATAGAAACTCATCACTCATTTTGCTGTCACCAAAATGCGCACTTTTCAAAGACCTCCTGAAAGTGGAGAAATATGGTCATATTGTCATGCTCCGCTCATCCTACCCTCTCGTTGACCACGCCCCCTCATCTACCCCATGTGGATTCCCTGTGTTCACCAGCTGTATCCTGTTGTTGTGATTAGTTCAGTGTATTTAAGTCCACGTCAGAGTATGTTTCCACAGTCCTGTCATTGATATTATGTGTGTTTTGGATTGTGTCACCCCATTAATAAATCCATTTTTCAGTCTATATGACGAGGTGATTTATTGGCTCGAGCAGCCGGAGGTGAGGGGCGATCCCGTGCTGCGAGCCATCGCGCTTCGGACGAGGGATACCCTTGAGGATATATCCCTGCCCGGAGATGCGCACCTTTCGGGGGAGGTACGCAATAACATTCAGCGGCTGAGAAGCGGAGTGGCTTGCCTTTTGGACCACTGTCCGAGCTACCCGAGGTGCCCCAAACTCCGCCACCCTTTGCAGGAAGGAGGAAAAGGCGGAAGAACCGGAGACGGGAGGACACGCAGGAGGTACTCCTAGGGGCCGTCTCTGTCTCCGCTGCCCGCCCTGCTGCATGTTGGGAGGAATCCCTCCCAGTGCTTAATCCGGTGGTGTTCATTCCGGACGTCATCGCCATCACCGCGCCTGAGCAGAAGCCCGAGGCTAGTCCGCCAGCTGCTCTGCTGCCAGCATTGGCAGCTTGCCCGTTTGTGGGAGAGCGCCTGGCCCTTAAAAGGGGAAGGGCACTTGCGGACACCATTCCACACATCCCCAAGCTTCTTAAAGGGGCAACGCCTGCGGACACGGCGCGATCCCTTGCAGTGCCCCCTGTGATTCCAGTGTCCGCAGTGGCCCTTCTGGTTCCAGTGCCGGCGGTTCCTACAGCGCCCCCCGAGGTTCCTGTGCCGGCGGTTCCTGCAGCGCCCCCCGAGGTTCCTGTGCCGGCGGTTCCTGCTGCGCCCCCCGAGGTTCCTGTGCTGGCGTTCCCTGCGGTGCCCCCCGTCGGTCCTGTGCCAATGGTTGAAGCTCCGCCCCCGTCGCTCCTGTTTCGTTCCCCTCGGTTCCAGACCCTCCGGCTCCAGGTTCCCCAATTCCGGACCCTCCGACTCCAGCCCCCATGGCCCCAGTCCCTGTGCCTCCAGCTCCCATGGCCCCAGTCCCTGTGCCTCCAGCTCCCATGGCCCCAGTCCCCGAGGAGGTCCCTGATTGCCAGACCACCGCTCTTCCCTCCATAGTGGAGTTGGAGGAGGAGCTTGAGTGGGAAATTGAGAAAATGACATCCCCTGTGACTCCTCCATCACCACCATCACAGCAGGGTAGATCCCGGCCAGGCCCCCGCCTCTCAGTCTCCCAGAAGGGGAGAGGACACCTGCGCCGGGGTTGGGTCCCGCCCACCCTGCCCCCTGGCTCGCCTTCGGTCCCCCTGGCTTCAGCTCGGGGGTCACCTTCAGTTTCGCCTGCGGCACCTCGTTGGCCAACTGCGGTCCTGCCTTCGATGCCTCCTCGGTCGCTTGTGGGTCTCCCATCTTCGCCTCGTCGGTCGCCTACGCAAAATAACAAACCACCTGGCCCTGGAAAAAATTCTCTTCAGCTGGCACCAATTCTTCAAGCAATGTTTAAAGAGGCTGTTTCCGTAGGCATTTTTCCAATGACACTGAGACAGGCTTCAGTCTCTTTGCTGGCAAAGAAAGATAAAGGCCTACTGTTAAGCTTGTCGTATCGTCCTATTTCCTTGCTAAATGTGGATTTTAAAGTACTATCTAAGGTCCTGGCCAAGTGTTTGTAGAGAGTGATTCCAGATATCGTTTCACCTGATCAATCAGGATTTATTCAAGGCCGACACTCCTTTTCAAATTTGAGAAAACTATTTAACATTATCCATTTGGCCAAATCAAAATCCCCAGAGGTGGTGATTTCATTTGATGCTGAGAAGGCCTTTGATCGGGTTGAATGGAAATATTTATTTTTCATTCTCCAAAAATTTGGTTTTCGAACAGAATTTATTAACTGGATTAAATTACTTTACTCCTCCCCCTTGAAACTGTTATCTCTAATAATACTCACTCTCCTTATTTTTCTTTTGAAAGGGGAACAAGACAAGGGTGCCCACTCTCCCCACTTCTTTTTGATCTTGCCATCAAACCCCTAGGAATAGCACTACGACTTGGCAAGGATTTTATTCAATTGTATATAGATGCTTGTCTACTTACGAATGAGATTAGTAATTTGAAATGTCCGTAAGTTGTCATTCAACATCATTTTAAGGGTATTTAAGGGTAAGTCATCATTTTAATTTCAGATTTTCGAAATTACATTATGGATATCTAAAATGTTGGTATCCTTTCGGATATCTGAAATTAAAATTGTAATTAGTAACAACTGGATTGTAGATATCTGAAATGGGAGTTTTTCCTATTGAGAATTCAATTGCAGATATCCAGAATGAACATTCTGGATATCCAAAATATAATTGTGGATATCTGAAATTAAAAGCCCGACAGACATGAATGGCAAAAGTGACGGAATTTCTCCTAGGAAGAATGACGATGTGGATATCTGAAATGACAATTGTGGATCAGGTTGTGACGTCTAGGGCAAACATTATATTTGAGTTAAGTTGCTAGTTGCTATAGTTTACCTTAATGACGTACATAATTATACAAGTACAACATGTAGTGAAATATACAACTTAGACGCACATTTGTATTTTAACTCTAGATTTCATTTTTGTTCTGTTCTTCAAAACTTTCGTATGACTTTGTAAGTGTGCCATTAACCTTTTAAATGCATGTTTTATTTATGGTATGTTTTTATAAATCCCAAATAGCTTACTGTATATTATATAGCCTACTTTGCTATTAGCTTGTACCTATATTTGTTACTCAATTCGGTAGCATGTTAACTAACTAGCAACACACTGATTAAAACTAGGTCTATTGTTGTTCAGAATTGTAGTTCGTTAATAAGAAAATAAAATGTAATTCCTGAATAATGTGTAATGTGCAGTTGTTCAATTTTACAGTGTGTTATGTTTACAAATTATCTCATACAAATATCTCATCATAAAGTGTTGTGTATATATTACTTTTGCAAATAATAAATCTAAATTAGCAAATTTCTCTCCCTATTTTTCACCGAGATGGCCAATCAATTTGCGTAGCGTCATGGAGCACTCTAGTGACATCAGAATGTCATTTGGCAACTTCTAGCAACAAATTTACCTGCGAGTAGTCAACTGGGAGGAGTCACCAACCCGAGTGGCCATCTCTGGCGCGTGACCGTGAGTCTGTCCGGGCTGTGCACTGCCTAAAGCTCCGGGCTTCTCAGGATCACCTTACTTAACTGGATATACTGTTCATAAAAATGGTTAAGTTGATATTTTTAATTGCAGGCATTGTTTCTCTCTTTATTGGAAAAATCACTCAAACCCAGTTGGTAATACATCCTTTATTTACTTTGGTGCTGCATCATATACAACATGCAATAAAATTCCACGTAGACTGAGACATATATTAAAAAGGAACTTAGTTCTTATGACCAGATCAATTTTCCATCGTTATGTTTCTATACTCTCTCCAGTTAGGGTATAAAATTCAATTTAATCAAATTTCATATTGTCCCTGTTACAATTAAGTTGCTCCAGCAGGTGCTCAGTCCACAGTGACCCTGACCATTTTCAGCCACAAGGGGGAGACCTAATCCATCTCCTTCACTGCCTGCAAGCCTAGTCTTCACAAGCTGATGGAGGCCCTTGAATTACTGAAAACCAAATATCCCATTTATTTTGTTCCTGCTATTATTACCTTCATTTTGCAGCAGACTTGAGTTCACGCCCATAAACGTTCTACAAGGGGCAGAGTGTCGGGATAATGTTAATATTCAACACTGAACGACTACCCAGGACGCCAACCAGTACACGGCTTTGAGGGGGGCAGAATCCTGCTTCTCTGTGACGTCATGTTGTGGTAATAACTGAAATGGTTGAGTTAGCTATTAATGATTAGAGTCATGCTTTTTGACGTTTGTGACCTGACCCGCCGGTTCCATGACATGATGCCATTACAATTCTCTCCTTGGCTGCAGAAATATGATTCGGCAATCTGCTGCACACTCGGTGGCCTTCATTAGATTTTTAATACGGCCTTGCCTTGATGTATTGCCTTCCAGTAACCCCAAACTCTGCTTCCTTGAACTAGTCTGTTAATTATTCAGAAGGGTATACATTATAACAGACCACGTTTCAGTACTTCTTTCAAAACAATTTGAGTGCCACACATTTCGGAATAGTTATGCTTATTGCTTCATTTAAATTTAGCGACTTTATGTGATTTGCGGGGAGAGGTGCTCAGGGGTTAGTGCTGTGGCCCGACAGTCACAGGTCCTATATGCTGCCTATTGTATGAAGTTCACTTCATCAGACTTCTTCAGTCTGGTTTCGAATTAAAAATTATGAATGCGCCCTTAGTTGATATGTCTGAGTGTGTTCTGTGATGGACCGGCTTCTGATATAGGACAAACCCTGCTCATACCCTCTGGTTCCTTCTCTGTATGGTCACCCTGTGACCCTGTACTGGAAAAGCAGTTATGGGAGATGGATGGATAGCTGTGATTTATCATTAATAACCCACCACAGAGCACCTCCAGACACCATAAATGTTTCCTGTTGCAACACTCAAATCCAGACCTGCGCCTACACTCTGCTGCCGGAATCTGCCTCATTTCCTTCCTGCTCACTTATTGCCCGTACTCAGCGCTCAGCGAAAAGGACGTTCAGACATTCCAGCACACCTTCCTGCTGAGCATCGATCGGCTGCAGTTATTATTGCAATTTCCCAGTTGCCGTATTTTTTGTTTTGTTTTTTTACCCGTTTGGAATCGGATGGTTTCCTCATTGCATGATTGCATTACTCACGGCAGGAATGGCATTTCTGTGCTGCACCCTTCCCACACCCATGATAGACAGTTAGGAATCTTTTAATTAAACATAGAGCATTTTCGCTGTTTCATTGTAATTTTATCTTAAGGTTTCTCTAAACCCCTGGTTCCCGCCCATTGTTCGCATGCCATCTCGTCTCGGATCGACTGGAGGAACGGACTGTGCGGCAGGAACGGGGCTTGATGACACGACTCTCGTCCCTCATCATGGCCTGCTTGTCACATAAAACAGGTGTCTCTGTGTCTTCCTCTTTCCCAGACCGCAACGTAAACATGAGCATGCCTTTAATCCTCTCCTTCAACACGACGCGGTCTGTCCAGGTGCTCTTCAACCTCCGTTTTCAGTCTTCAACCAGCAGGATATAATCCACTATTTCAAGGCTTAAATTGCACAATTGTTGCAAATGTCTCTTTCAATCTTGTTAAGAAGTAACCCATTTTTAACCATTTGCAGAGCTCCCAGTATCTGTCATAGACATTTGCATTCTCAGCTGCATGCTGTAAATGCCAGTCCCCTGATTAATTAGCTTAGTGACTGCATGGGCAGGTGTGGTGTGTGTATTTATGCTGGGTTTATGTGCTTCGTAGTGTCTGTTTTGTATTGTAACAGAAAAAAAAAACATTATTTATACATTTCAATGTTGAAGTCATTGAACATTGGTCAGTTTTGTAACATTGTAACATACTGGAGCCCCCCGCCCCCTGACACTAACATTCGATACTCATACTCCACAATTTCAATACAGAAGATATGGGCAGGGGTCAGGATCTGAGTGACTTTGAACAGGACCTTATCATTATGGGCAGGCAGCTGAGTCACAGTAACTCAGAAACTGTCAACATGTCAACCACAATTACTGAATGTTAGTCTACTGTTCAATATATCCCAGACCTTGACATTAACCTTTTTTATGAGATAGTCAATATTTTTCACTTCACATAGGGGTGGTCATATTGTCATTGGTGTGCTAATCTGTGTGTGTGTGTGTTGTGTGTGAATGTGCATGTGTGTGGGTCAGATATACATTACACTGTGGGGACCAAATGTCCCCATGATGTGATAAAAACCTGTTATTTTGATATTGTTGGGATCATTTTTTTGGTCTCCATAAGAGGAAATTAAATTTGATAAAAATCTGTAACTGCAATCAACAAACTAAACTAAATGCCAAAAGTCTTGTATTTTGTTTGGTTACTTATGGTTAAGGTTAGGGCTGGGTAGAGGTTAAGGTTAACATAGTTGGAATTAGGGTTATGGCATGGAAATAAACCTCAAGAGTCTCCACAAAGATATAGATACCCAATTTGTGTGTGTGTGTGTATGTGTGTGTGTGTGTGTGTATAGTGGTGTGGCCTTTCAAGTATCACATTAACACTACTGTTTTTACCAGTTGGAAATCAAATTGTTTCACACAGGCTGGTATAATGATTGACACGACTCACAAACTGCATTTAGTCTTTATTGATAATCTGCTCAATCTTATATTGATCATGTGGGTAAAGAATAAAGAGTGAAGCTGACCCTGTGACCCTGCGGTGCTACGTGACCCTGTAACCCTGCCCGCCTTCCTTGTTGTTCTTTCTATGGGTCACATTTCCCCATGTTGGAGTTTCTGTTTTTCATCACTACATTTCTTTTTGTTGACAGTCAGACTTGCTCCAAATGATGGCCTGTCTTTTAACTGGATCAGATGAATGTCTTCCACCAAGTAAAAAGTCAGTAAAAAGTACTGTACCTGGAACTTTGGGACCAGGGTGCTCCCAGACAGCTGAATTTTCCTGACAGCTGAATTTTACTCTTGAAACACACTGAACACATGTGTATGGAGGTCCATGTTCTCCCCCTGTTGTTGGGGTTTCCTCTGGGTGCTCTGGTTTCCCCCCACAGTCCAAAAACATGCTGAGGCTGATTGCAGTGTCCAAGCTGCCTATAGGAGTGTGACTGAATGGTGTGTGAGCGCCCTGTGATGGGTTGGTGCCCCATCCTGAGTTCTTCCTTACTTTGTGCCCATAAGCTCCAGACCCCCTGCAAACATGAACAAGTGGTAACCAAAAATGGATGTAATGCATTTCTTGTTTAACTTTAATCCTTTTATATACACGCACGAAAGATTATTGTGCTGTCATTTTAACATGCTCCAGTGTCACTGTTGGATGAATTTGGATATTTGATACAACACAAGAGATCGCAAGGTAAATAACACCAAAACAAGCGGAAAGACTACTAAAGTGTTTGGCTCCGTAGGCATGTAATAATACACAGGATAATGTGCAGGAAATGACATTTGTATTGTGGAATAGTTTTCTTCGGTTTTTTTTGTCAGTTTATTGTAAATTAACAGAATATGGTTGTTATTATTTTGAACTTTATATTTTTATATTGATATAGAGTCACTTGAGCGAACAGGTTACTTCAAGGCCTGATACAACAGCTTTTTCAGTAACTGCTGTCTTCTTCCTGAACGGCTCTAATACTCACTGGTACTTTATGTACAAAGCATAGCTGGCTTAGAAAGATAATAACTAGATGCCCGCAGCTTGAATTGCTCTTAACCTTCATGATGTCCAGCAGCTCTGCTATGGAAATAAATAGCCAGGTTTCCACTGAGACCAGTAGGGCATGTGGGAGTCCTGTGGCTTATTTCTGGTGTGTCCTAACATATGAGACCTGCTGGCGCTGGACAGGTCACTGGTTCTTTCGAGCCTGTGACATGGGCAGGAAGGAGCCTATGGATTCTTAGGTTGAAGTTCGTCCCTTCTGTCAACTGGTGCAACTGGGAGAGGATGCTTACAAATAAAGCTAAAGACTGAACAAGTCAATGAACAAAAAGGATTTCATTCACAGAGTAGAGGACATAAAAAAACAGAACTCGTGGTGAGTTCAGGATATCGCTTCAGCAGGAGAAACTGTTTCGTTCATCTGTCCACCATTTTCGTTTTCGAACCACTTAACCTGGTTTAGTTTTCAGTGGTGCTGAAGCATATGACAAGAACAGAGGGCATAAGGTGGGGAACACCCTGGAGGGGATGCCAATGTCCCACATGCACATACATGTACACAGTCATAGACTATGAGCAATTTAAATTTGTATTATTTGGCAGATGCTTTTGTCCAAAGTCTCAAGGTACATAGCACATTACAAACATATGACTGTCAAGGAATCCACTAGGCATAAGTGCAGCTATGTTGAGCTTCAGATAAATGCCCAATTTCAAGTGTAAGTAGAATACAAACAAGAGATACACAACATGTTCCAACCAACCAAGTAAGAACCTAATAAGAGAATTCAGTGATGAGATGTGTAATATTAAGAACTTTCGGGGAACAGAGATATATAAGGCTAGTAGAGGACTTCCTGGAACAGATGAGTGTTGAGGTGTTTCTTGAAGGTGGGGAGGGAATCTGATGACTGGATGTGTCATTTCACCATCAGAGAACCACACATGAGAAACGTCTGGAGTGACACTTCTGACATGGTGGAAGAGTCTCTAAGTGGCATAGGGTTGCTTACCGAAGAGGGCGAGATGGGACGTAAATTTTAAGGAACATCTTGGGAGGGGTGTAACATGAGAGCATTTAGGATGATTGAATACCAGACGTGCTGCTGAATTTTGAATCATCTACAGGAGTCTGACAGCACAAGCTGGGAAACCTGCAATTAGAGAGTTACAGTAGTCTAGTTGTGAGGTAACAACTGCCTGAACTAGAAGCTGAGCTCCCTACTCAGACAGGCGATGTGTGATCTTTCTGTGATCTTTCTGATGGTATATAGGGAAAACATGCAAGATGTGTAGAGAGGTGTTATATGCTCAGCAAAGGACAGCTCAATACCAGTTCATGGCAGACTTTGATGGAGACAGTGTCACTCATCTAAGCTGAAAAGAGATGTCATGATGGATGGTAAAGGTGGCAGGGAGGACGAGAAGCTTAGTTTTAGCTAGATTTAACTGGAGGCATGATAGTGGTGTGATGTCATGCTGTGATGTCAGCATGTCAGTGGTGTCATCAGGAGGGAAAGGCAAATATCTGGATGTCATCAGCATAGTATTGGTAGGAGAAGCCACGTGACTGAATGATCTGACCTAATGAGGTAATGAACACAGAGAATAGGAGGGGACCAAAGGCAGAGCCTTGAGGGACACCAGTTATTTCCTGTTGTGACTTGGATACCTCTGCACCTCAGGCCACTTGGAATGATCTGTTTGATAGTTAGACCAATGCACAGCAGTCCCTGTGACGCCAAGTAGAGAGGTATCCAAGAGGTCTGGCAGGATCAGGATGGATGACTGGGAAGCAGCTTTAGCAGCTCTCAGACCATCTAGAACAGCAAAGGAGGGCAGTCTTGGTGAAGTGTCCAGGTCTGAAGCCAAATTGGAGATGGTCCAGGGGGTTGTTCTGCTTGAAATTCAGAGATTTCAACACATTGAAGTTTTTGGATATGAATGACAAGAGAGGGACTGGTCAATATTTCTCAATTTGAGGAGGGTCAAGTGAGGGTTTAAGCAGCGGTGTGACATGAGTCTGCTTAAATGCAGCAGGGAATGTGCTGGGTGTAAAAGACAAGCTAATCAAGGTTAATGTAGGAGAAATGGCCTGGAATAGGTGGGAGGGGATAGGATTGAAACACAGGTAGTGGGCTTGTGGGCAATAAGGTTAGATAGTTCTGAGCATGGAGGGTTGCATGAGAGGTGCAGAGAAGTGGCTGGTCGATGGCTGCCACCTTTTCATGGAAGAAAGTAGCAAAATCAGCAGTAAGGGTGATGGGTAGAGTGGGAGGAGGTGGGTTAAGTAGGGCATTGAAAGTGGAGAATAACTTGCGTGTGTCTCCTGGTAAGGAGGTGGTCTTGGTGGCAGAGATAGAAGCAAAAAATGATTGCAGAAGTGACTATCGTCCATATTCATGGGATGTCTACTTTGGCATCCTTTCCTCATGGCCATCTAAAGCTTCGTAAGTTGCACATAGATCATTCTGGAGAGATGAGAAGGCTGCAAGCATATTGGTCTGGAGGTGAGTGCACAGAGGGTATCAAGTCCAGAGGTAAGGACAGAGGAAAATGTATCATGGGCTTCATTAGCATCAAGGACACAGAAATCCTCAGGAGTTGGTAAGGCAGAAGAGAGAGGTGTTGAAGCAGCTGGGAGAGACATCAAAGGTTACAGTGGAAGAGGATCTGCAGAGAGGGGGCATAAAGCATAAAGAGGAGCAGGGAGGGACAAGGTGAACTGAACAAAGCAGTGGTCAATGACACATTTATATGTTAGGATGAGGTCCAGTTCATGTCCAGCCTTGTAATGTAAGGATTACAGAATTGGGTGAGGTTAGATGAGGTCAGGGTGGTGAGGCAGTTGGTAGCATGGGGTTTATTAAGGTGAATGATCGAGTCCCTCAGGAAGACAAGTGGAGAGCCATCATCAGGAATGGCTGACAGAAGCATGTCCAGTTCTTGAATGAAGGTCCCTAGTGGGCCTGGTGGGTGGTAAATAACAACAATATACAGATTAGCAGGGTTAATGATGGAGTATGATATTCTAATGTGGAGTAGACATAAGGAGCAGATGTCTTGGAAATGATAAAACCTGCCCCGCTCCCCAAACAGTGAGGTGAGGAGTGTGGGAGAAAGAGAAGCTAGCGGATAGGGCAGCGGGAGTGGCAATGTTCTCCAGGCGGATCTGGGTTTCTGTAAGATCTGGGGCATGAAGGGCTAAATGTGCAGCAAGAGTAGAGATGAAGTCAGCCGTGTTCACGGCAGACTGGCAGTTCCACAATTTCATGTGAAGGCAGGTGACGTCAAAGGTTGACAGAACAATGCGTAGGTCATGAAGGCCACGTGTCCCTCTAGTGAAGATAGCGAGAGAAGCGCTGAGAGCAAACGGCGGAAGCACCTACTGAAAGAGTAATATGAGATAGGAAAGGTGCCACTTAAGTGGCTTGTGTCCTTGCGCAGTTAGACTTGCTGGTCTTTACACAAGCAGGGTCTTCACACCATGGCTGACGCCTACACTGACGCTACAGCGCAGTTGATGTACCAATAATGTGCTTCGCTAAGTGCTCACAGCTGAGGGCAGCAGTTTCAATTGCCAAGACAAAGGCAGTAGGCGTGGCCCCAGAATACCAGCAACAAAAGAAAAATTATCCTGAATAGAAGTGCTAATTGCCCTTCTGGAATCTGAAACTCCCGAATTTCTCCGCTAACTTACTACCGATCACCAGAAACAATGGAAAAAAAGCTACTAACAGACACATATGAAGACTTGAAACAGTCCAGATATTTGCCTCTTTGGACTGCAAGAGGAAAAGTGCATGATACAGGACGAACATGCAAATTCCACACAAAGAGTGGATGATGGATTCAGACCTCAAACCCAGACTGAGGCTAAAGTACACCCATATTGACTTTTTTGCAACGCTCAATTAAAATTGAGCACCTGTCTTCGGGGATCATATGACTGATAGATCTTGAGAACACATTTTTTTTAAAACTATGTGTCCTGTTGAGTTACAGCCTTGTAGTGTTTCTCTTTCTGCTGCTGTACAGAATGGATTTCCACTACCTTTTACACCTGTCATATCCATCTTCTGTAATCTTGCAGTAATCCAGGCTTATCCTGTACGGGGTCTATCCCAGGAGGCACAGCACTAGAGGCAGAGGACACTTCTGACTGCGTGCCACTACCTCTCAGGGTTTAGAGTTACACATCATCACACAGGCCCATCTCCGCACTATGTGCTAGTATTTTCACATTTTGAATAACATATGAAATTAATGTATAAATATAAAGTTTGCTCTTACTGCCCACAGGATTTTTTGGCGTTAGTGTTTCTATATTGGCGTGAGTGCGTGTGATGCACCGACGCCTTGTTCCCATGTCACCTTATGTTGCTTGGTCACATGAAAAGGTCACCTTAAGCCTGACAAGGTGAACAATTGCTGAAAATTGATGTAGGATTTGGGTAGCATAATGGTTCAGAGGGTTTCGTTGTTGCCCCACACCTTCCGGGTTAGGGGCTGGAATTTTACATCTGCTCTGTGTGTCTTTGGAGTTTACATGTTCTCCTTGTCTCAGGTTTCCTACTAGTGCTCCAGTTTCTTTCCGCAGAGCAAAGATGGGCAGCTACAGTAATTGGTGTCTATAAATTGCCCGTAGTGTGTGTGTGTTGAATGTGCTTTCTTCTGCCTCAGTACGGCTTTAGGACTCTCCATTACCCTCTCCGGGCTAAGCAGCTGGAAGATGGATGAACTTGCACTGAATCACAAATATCCCCTTTTTGAAGCTTCTCCTTTTACATTATTATCACTTGTTCAATTGTCAACTGCAGTATTACATTGACATATAGGGGATGTTGTCGCACATACTTATTATAACAGATATTAGTATGACAAAAGCAACAAATATATGATCCAATTATTAAACTACGGTGACGCACAGTGTGTACAGTGAGCTACATTATTTGATTTGGGGCCTTAAGTATAGCAACAAAAGAGGGATGAGAAATAGAACGACGTCGCCTAATTTCCCCAGATCTTTCTTTTTCAGGTGACTTTCCTTAAGAGATGCATTAAGAAATCTGATAAGTGAGATGTTGTGGGAGACACTCTATAAACAAAGACCTGGTTAAATCACCCATGTCTTTATTCCTAGCTACACTATATGAAAAAAACAATAATTTGATCATTTTATGCCATTTTTTGTATATGAACTCTTACGTATTGCATGTTATTGTGCTGAAATTCTTCTGTTTGTCACAATCTCCCGTTCCCAAAGTATCTTTCCAATAGCCATTTGTATAGATGCGGCTGTGATTTCGCTGTCCAGCAATTGATGTATATTGCCAAAACACGTGATATTGTGTAAACCGGGCTGATTTCTGTGAACGGCTTTAATCATAAAACCGTAACACGTCCTTCTGCTGGTCCATTTGACATTGGCAGCGTAGCTGTTTTTGAAGGGCTGCCCTGATGAAACGGATCCTAACGGGACACATTGGTCACTGCAGCCACGGTCCACATATTTACCGTAAATGACTCTGCATGTAGACACAACAGAAGCTGCTGTATCATGTGACTGATATTCAAAACGCTGCTGGTCATGCTTCAGGCTGTGCTGGCTGCAAGCTGGACCTTTACCAGTGAGGCATAAATGTCGGACCATCCCCTGAGCTTCACTGCCTATCTATATTCATTGTTATACGCATGCATCATTTCAATTAACGTCCTTTGCAGAAGCCGGTCTTCAAAACATTACTTTCATTTATTTTCCAAATATCACTATATTGCTTTCTTATAAACTGCAAAAATAGCATGCTGGGTTAAAATATTAGAGTCTATGAAATAGTAATGTGCTTTACGTCAAATACTTCTGAGGAGTTGCTGCTGCATTGCTCTCTGACATGCAAGCTGCCAGAGCACTGCCATTTAGAGCGCGCTCCTGCAGCCTGTTCTGCGTGCTTAAACTGCTTGTCATTGCCCATATTCCCACTAATTAGCTGTGTCCAGTACATTTTCAGCATGAGGCCCAGAACAGTAAATACGAGTTGGCTCGCATCTGTTTGTAATGACTTTTCCTACTCTACTGACCAGGTGGACCATTTTTTAATCTTCCTTTGCTGTACCTTTAAAGTCATTGTTTACAGACACAAGTGAAGGAATTTGCAGGATCAGTGCATGAGCACTCTGTGATATTTTCAGAAGATCATCTTCCCAACCCCCAACACTGACACTGTCCTGCACATCTAGGGCACACTGTCTCGCCTTAGTATTTTCGTCACCTTCCTGTCTCCCTCCAACCTGTCACCGTCATCCTATCCCACATCAACAAGCCGCCCTTTACTGTTCCACCAAAACACTGTTTCACTCCACTGTGTCCACTGTTATTCGGTCTCCCGTTAACCAGTCCACTGTTATTCGGTCTCCCGTTAACCAGTCCACTGTTATTCGGTCTCCCGTTGACCAGTCCACTGTTATTCGGTCTCCCATTAACCAGTCCACTGTTATTCGGTCTCCCGTTGACCAGTCCACTGTTATTCAGTCTCTGTTAACCAGTCCACTGTTATTCAGTATCCTGTTAACCAGTCCACTGTTATTCAGTCTCTGTTAACCAGTCCACTGTTATTCGGTCTCCCGTTAACCAGTCCACTGTTATTCGGTCTCCCGCTAACCAGTCCACTGTTATTCGGTCTCCCGTTGACCAGTCCACTGTTATTCGGTCTCCCGTTGACCAGTCCACTGTTATTCGGTCTCCCGTTAACCAGTCCACTGTTATTCAGTCTCTGTTAACCAGTCCACTGTTATTCGGTCTCCCGTTAACCAGTCCACTGTTATTCAGTATCCTGTTAACCAGTCCACTGTTATTCAGTCTCTGTTAACCAGTCCATTGTTATTTGGTCTCCTGTTAACCAGTCCACTGTTATTCGGTCTCCCGTTAACCAGTCCACTGTTATTCTGTCTTCCGTTAACCAGTCCACTTTTATCCAGTCTCCCATTAATCAGTCCAATGTAATCCTATCTTCCCTTAACCAGTCCACTGTTATCTGTTATCTGGTCTCCCTTTAACCAGTCCACTGTTATTTGGTCTCCCGTTAACTATTCCTCTGTTATTTGGTCTCCCGTTAACTAGTCCTCTGTTATTTGCTCTCCCCTTAACCAGTCCAGTGTTATCCAATCTCCCTTTAAGCGGTTGGTCATCCTTTCGCCGTCGCCATTGCGTTTCAGTGTAACCTCTCAGACCGCCATCTTGGCTCTCTCCCTCCTTTGAACCCCTCTATTAGCCAAACCATCCATCCTCCTCCTGCTGCTCTGTGCGGCTTTTCACTCACCACCAGATTCCTTGTGCACCCCTTTTAAGGGATCTTAATGCTCATCTGGATCTCTCTTAGATCATCTGGATCTCTCTTAATGCATGGATTACTATATTTATAATTAATACTGTATTAAAGAATCAGTTTATAATTATGTTAATTGTATTTAGATGATGTTTTTTTCATTCTTCATGACATCAAGGGTTGTGGCTTGACTTCTAACCCTCATAGACACTTTACTATGAATGTTTTAGGACTTCCTCACCCGCTGTGTGAACACCAAGTTTTGTCCATCATCAAACAATGCCTGTATTTATAATGGAGAGGACAGGAATGAGGAAGATAGCAGACAGAGATACCTGAGATCAGCTATATTAGCTATTCTTACATTTTGGGGCATTCCATGTTTTGACATAAGGAAAGTGACAGTTATTTTGTTTTTCTCTTTGTCACGATCAATGCTGTAGGTAATCTGGCTCAAATGCTAAAATGGACAAAAAACACTGACTGATTGAAAGGCAGAAAGACCATTGCAGGCCAAAGTGACACTATGTTAATTTGTGAGTTATATCCATTATATGTTTTTTGCTTGTAATTTGTTGGTTGTACTGGTCTATGCAACAAACACAATTTATTTTCAATTTTTGAGACCCCTTAATCACTTGGTGTGGTTTTTAAGGGTTATGTGCCACCTCCGTATGTGTAAATTTGGAAAATGGGACCCCCCCCCTCTCTCTATCCATTTTCTGAAACCACTTATCCTATTCAGGGGGGTCCAGAGCCTATCCTGGAGGCTATGGGTACATGGCAGGGAACAACCCAGGATGGGGCACCAACCCATCACAAGGAACACTCATTCACCACCTTCTCTCTCTCTCTCTCTCTCTCTCTCTCACACACACAACTTGGTAACTCCAATCAGCCTCAGCATGTTTTTGGACGGGGGGCGGGGGAGAAACCAGAGTACCCAGAGGAAACCTCATGATGACACAGGAAGAACATGCAAACTCCACACACATGGAGCCATGGTGGCGACTCAAACCCAGGTCCCAGTGACCACTGCACCACCGTACCCCCCCCCCCCGCCACACGGCCATACACTCTGAACACAGAGACACACATAATTGGATTGGATTTAAGTTAAGTTTAAGTTAATATAACTCGTCCAAGTATCCATCTGCTCCTGTTCACTTTGTCAAAGGGGAGAGCAGTCAATTATTTTGCAGCTCTTATGTTCTCTCAGTCACTTTTCTGCTGATGGACAGTAATTTGCATGAACATAATTACAGGGGATTCCTGCGTATTAAATGTTATTGCCCCTATCATTGACATTAAGACATGCAGCTTAGTACAGTATGAACTGCATTTTTAATCACTTTAATTTCTCAATGTAAACATTCCCTCTGGTCATCGATAATGAAGTCACTGATTTTCTGTCTGCAGGTGTCTCATTTGGGGACTACCTTTGGCTGGGTGTGGTGCAGGTAAGTGCCCCTGCTCTCCAGTCAATGAGCAGCATACCAGCGTAAATCCAGGACTGAGGCTAATTTAGCCTGAGGGCAGGGGAAGAGGTCACCTCTGTTTATTGGTAAATGAGGAGAGCAGGCACGTTGCGCAGGATGGGCGTGGCACCCGGTCACCTGTAGGAATTGGCGAGGCTGAGCCACACCTGCACTGAAAAAGGTGCACGCGAGACGGGCGGCTTCCAGAGCAGAACAGGGACTCGTGCCAGAGGGTGTCATCACCGCTGACAACGGGGAAGGAGCGAGAGAGTAAGAGTGAGAGAGAGCAGCATGCGCTGAGGCAGCCCGGAGAGACCTGAGGCAGCCCGGAGAGACCTGAGGCGGCCCAGAGAGAGCTGAGGCGGCCCGGAGAGAGCTGAGGCAGCCCGGAGAGACCTGAGGCAGCCCGGACAGAGCCTTGCAGCCTCAGGATGAAGCTTCTGTGGGGAGTAGCGACGCCGCTGCTCCTGGCAGCGTTGGCCGGCACCACCTGGGCTTCCTCGGCACATAATACAGATCCCCAGAGCAACACCAACGCCACAAATGGGACAGAAGGCAACTCTGGCCTCACCAGCCTGCCCATCGTGACCTGGAAGTGGCACCATGTAGAGCAGCCCTACCTGATGGCCCTCTGGGTCCTGGTCTGCTGGCTCTGCAAACTGGGTGAGCGGCGGCTTTGCGTCTGCTGCAGTGACGCTGTTTTCCCCCCTCTGGGGTCACTCTGTACTGTAGCCTAATGATTTTACCAGGAAGTATTTGAAGTAGTGTTGAGCAATGCGGCAAGGTTCATGGTTAATTAATACATAAGTAATAGCATAATTCTACATTATCTATCCCCCCTGAAGTAAAGCGTTACCTAGTTCTCTATATTTCCAGTTGGCACCCCCAGCACAGACTGCTTTTTAGCCAGAAGCGACACGTTAGATGCACGTTTCACTCCTCTCTGATTCTGGCTGAGTAGAGTATCTGACAGCGCTCACTTCAGCCCAAGGAGCCTTTTATGTTATTCCCTTGTTACCGAAGTCATTCTTGGAAAATGCACACGTATACAATCATGTAAATAGAAAAGAACACATATCTATAAATTCTTCTTCATTTCCTCCTTCTCCTCCTTTTTTTTATTGTTGGTTCATACCTTGAGCATTGGGGTTCAGAATCCCACGCTATGTATGTGTGCGCATGTGTGTAGGTTTGTATTTACTACATTGTAGCAACCCATGTCTGCACAATGTGGTAAAAATCTGGCAGTTTTTAACTTGGGTGGACATTTTTTAGGTCCCCACAATATAAACCTTAATTTTGTAAAAATCCGTGAATGCAGCGATAAAACTAAAATGGCCAAAAGTCTTGTATTCTGTTTGGTTACTTATGGTTAAGGTTAGGGCTAGATAGAGGGTAAGGTTATCATAGTTATTATTATGGTTTTGCCAATAGAAATGAATGGAGGAATATTAATGATAGGAATATAGGAGCTGTGTGTGTGGGGGGGGGTGGACATGTGTACATTACATTGTGGGGACCAAATGTCTCCACAATCAGAGAAAAACCTGATTGTTATTTTGACATTGTGGGGACCATTTTTTCAGTCCCCACAAGGGGAAATTCAGTTTTATAAAAATCTGTCAATGCAATCAAAAAATGAAAAATGCCAAAAGTTAAGGTTAATGGTTAAGGTTAGGGCTGGGTTGGGTTAAGGTTGTCATTGCTGGGATTAGGGTTATACCCATAGAAATGAATGGAGAGTCCCCAAAAAGATACTATTTTGTTTGTGTATTGCATGACAGTCTGCATGATCTCCCTGTTTCCCCTTGGATACAACAGTCCAAAGACATGCAGTCAGCTGAATTAGCTGCTTGGACTGGCCTGCTTATTATTATGGGCCAGCATAATGACAGTCTGTATTGTCACGTACGTCCAGCGCTCTGTGACTCAAGTTTGCTTTAAGTTGTCCTGTCATTATGTGACTGTCTGTAGATGTGTGTGTATCTTGATGTGAGTCACCTGTTATTGGCTGCTGTGTCATTCAGAGTTCACTGACATACAACTTGGCACTGAATCACAATAACAGTTGACAATGGATTGGTGGATGGATGGATGGATGGATGGGTGGGTGGATACTGAGAATCCGTAGTTTCCAGTGACTAGTTCTGCTCGGTGATGCACGGTGATCAGTGGTTGCACAGTTTCCGGTACATGACTTGCACACCACATGAGCAGGCAGCCAGACTTCACATTGACGCACTTCTGGTCGGTCCCTTCACAAGAGAGCAGAGAGCTGATAAAGACTAGGCATGCTCACCCCAGTGCATTGTGGGAGTTGGGAATGGCAAGCAAAACTGCCAAAATCATGTGCTCCCCTCCGGTGAGGTTCGGTTCAGCTTCCAGCTCTCTGTCTGATCGCTCATTAAGATGACAGACCAATATGGTGAAATTGTGAAAAGCATGATAATGATGTCTGGGTATTATCAGGCTGGTAGCGGGAAGCAGCATTACATTGTAGTTATAGGTCAAAGCCGTACTCTCACCCATCTGTGAAGCTGCTCACTATGCTGCATGTGAAGCAGCTTGTATTGCTGTACCAGTTAGACCACCCCCCCCTGCCCCCCCCCGGCTCCTACCCTTAATTACAAATCCACCTACTGACATTTTGGTTATAAGTCTTTGCTGGTAGATATAAATAAAAATACATCTCCATACAATTGGCTGACATGTTACGATTAAAAAACTTTATGCAAGTATGCATAGTAACTATAGTTACTTTTGCATGAAATATTGATGCTGAGTAGCGGCCTGGACTTCAGATGCAGGTGGAATATGCCGGCGTCTCTTCTGAGCGCTGCTCTGCCTTTTAACAGTGTGTGTGTGTGTGTGTGTGGGGGGGGGGGGGGTACTGTTTGCCCATCCAGCTGTACAAATGTGAAACTCGTGTCCATTTCAGCTCACCTTTCATGTTGCTGCGTTCCCAAGGTGCTGCCGACCTTCTCTGGAAACCTCACGCTGGTCCTCGATGGCGCACTTACCTGGAATCCTCAGCAATGTTTAACCGATGGCTGCCAGGCGAGACCTGCCATTAAGCAGGTGAAATTAGCAGTTAATCCCGTCATCATTATTAAGAAATAAGCCTCCCTCCCCCCTCCACACACATACACTGAGGCTGCTATTACACTGGACTGGTTTTACTATAATTTGCCATACAATAATAATGCAGCGCCATGACTGCAATGACTTAGTGCTGCCAGCTGGTGGCAGTTGTCTTCCACCGCTGTGCAGAAGGCCTGATCTCTGTGGCCCATGATGCTATCCTCCTGCAGCAAAGGTGAGACAGGACAGGACAATGCAGACAGGCCATGTGCTGTACGTTTGAATAAATTGCACTTCACAATGTCTTTATTGCCTCATGTCTCTTAAAGAAATTAAATGACAGTAAGACTGTTTACTTCAGGGGTGGCCAATCTTATCCGCAAAGGGCCAGTATGTATGCAGGTTTTTGGGATAACCTGTAGGTCAGCTGTTCAAACCCAGGTGTGAGGACTCTTCAGCCAATCAGTCCTCTAATTAGTAACCTAATTAGGGAGTTGCAACGTAAACCTGCATACACATTGACCCTTTGCGGATAAGATTGGCTACCCCTGGTTTACTGGGTCACAAACATTCAATACAGGCTCCTCTACTTACGAACTTTCAACTTACAAACTTTCAAACATACGAACAAAGAGGACTGTAAGTCCAAATTGCGTCCATTGGGCTCCCGTTTCCTGTCCGCAATATCAATTTTTCTTTTCTGCGCGCCAATTCCGCCTAGTACGACTTCTGGTCACTACTCCCCCTGAGCAGCGTAGCGTGCAAACTCCCACCATCCTAGTTCTTTGTACTTGCGTATTCCCTTAAAATGATGTTGAATAACGACTTGTCAAGGTATGAACGGCTGTTCAGAACGTATCTCATTCATAAGTAGAGGAGCGTCTGTATTTGCTAATGATTCGCTGTTTGGGGAGCAAAGGGGATTGATGGTCTTCATACACAGATCTCCCACAGCTAGTTATGGATGGGGTTGATCACCTGGAGAATAACATGAGTTACATCTCTGATCTCTGTGTGCCATGTAGGAGATCTAGGCACTGCCCCCCTCCCCCCGTCCACCGGAATTCTTAACCTTTTCACTTAAATCTGAAACCTTTTCCCTGAAATTCCTCTGTGGGGTTAGTGACGACAGGAGACATACCTGCAGATTTCACGATGGAGACACCAGTGAGCAGCTGTACAAACTACGAAATATGGGGCCTATGGGGCGCATTGCGACGGATGCCCCCCCCCGGGGACGATGTCCTTATACGCACCTCCATGACCTCTGTCCCCCGCTCAGATCTGCTCAAGCTGCGAATCATTAAGCCAAACGGAGGAGGAAGTGTTAATTACTGGAGGGTAGTTCTGCCAGATTAATGTATGAAACCAAAAAGTTATACATACATACATACATGCATATACACACACATACACACACATTACAAAGGGTGGAGTGCGACCACATTCAATGTACATCTCTAAATTTCCATGAAAGCAGGTAATGAAAGTTTACAATGGGAACAGAATGACACAGCATGCAGACAATGAGACTCAGTGTAAATGCTTTACCCTCCTGGCACATATATTCATCTGACACGGAACAATGACACAGAAGGCAGCCTTCGACTCTGTTTCTGTATATATGTTCCATGAGAGCTCAGGAATATCAGGACAGCCAACGATATGATCAACACTCTCAGTGACCAATATAGTGAAAGATCTGAAATTCCTTTTTAAAAAAATGCAATAGTAATACCCCAATATGCTACTCTCTCTGCATCAGAGAGGTATTCAGTCAGAATACCCCAGAACTCAATGTCTCTTTTCCTGCATTAATCAGTTTCACTGTTCTGTTGTACTGCAGAACTTAGTGAATGCTATTTCCATGAATTTAATCCAGTAGTTGTTTTAGCGCTATCCAAGCCACCACCTGGCACACATAAAGAAATCTGTAAAGCTATACTAGATCTATACTCTAAAGGATTTTGGGAAAAAATATCGGATCTTATTATATGAATGTACTTTGCTTAAATCCCCTATTTTGAACACAAAGATCTCCTGCTCAATGAAAGCTTAACTACGTCTTTCTGAGAACCAATGACCCGCCCCCTGGTTAGCACGGCAGATAAATGTTCTCGGGTGTCTTAAGGTGTCCCAGCCCTCGCTGGACCGGCACTGTCGCACGGCAGGATCCGAGCCGTGAAGTCCCTTGAGTTCAAATAATATCCTGCACTTTGTCAGTTGCCTGCTGTGTCTGTGGGGTCTCTACAGTGTAAACAGTGCTTTCTTTGCTGCTGGAAGCTATGGGGTGTAAGATGGAAAACAGCCTCCTCTGGCTTCTGCTCTTCCTGTGCATCTTTGGCACACCTACGGATGGGAAGCCCATGACCATATTGGGCCAGCTGCCGCCAACCACCAACATCTCAGGGACAAATGTGACAGAGATGTCTATTGTGTCTCTTCACTGGGACCATGTGACACAGCCCTACATTGTGGCTCTGTGGATATTTGTGACAGGGCTGGCAAAGCTGGGTACGTATCATTAAGACAAACAATATCCATGCATATACTTTAAATTATTCAAAAACGGTTATAACAGGGGCTGTGAGACATTATCACTGGGTATTCTAGCCAAGCATCTTGATGCTGTTGAAATTATTGGCATTTAGCTGGAGAATTCAAATATTTCATTTGCACAACAATGTTTTCAATAAGTTTCCTATGCCTTTTTCTTCAGTAGCTATTTGCCTATGTTCTGCATTTAATTGAAAAGACTACCCAATTAACATTTTAGCATTCTGTTATCTTGTGATAGACTTTTACTAAAACCAGTACACATACAGTGAGTGGGTAATGTCTAGTGTTCAGCACATGCTGATTGTCTTGAGCAGAAAACAGGAGGATCTGTTGAGTGGACTCAGAGAGCATGGTGTACTTTCTCCTCAGTTGCATATTTGGTATTCATAAAGATGCCACAGGTCCAGTTGGCACACAGCTGAATCTGCAGGGCACATGTGGTGCTGTGATATCGTGAGCTTTAGATGTTCAGAGCTGTGACAATGACATCGGGCAGACGGGGGAGGGCGCTCACTATTTAATCACTCAGACTAACACAGTTCCATTGTTCACTGGTGAATTTCTTGGTGACTGTACACTAACTAAAGAGTGGGTTAGGGCTCAAAGCATGGCAGAGGCTTGGCCAATTGGACGTGAGTTTGCTATTTTGTCATAGTTTCCACTGGGGGGACTGGGGGGCAGAAAAGCGCAATGACTTCATTTTAATTTTTAACCAATCGGAAGTCACTTTACATGCAGTCTCCTCTGGAGAACGCAGGCAGAGGTCGGAAACAGGAGTTGAGTAAACATTTGACCGGCAATCTGAAGTGTGGAGGTCATTCATTTTAATGTTCAGTCTCACAGCTGACAGCTTCAACGGCGGCAGAAAGAGCTAGGTTAATGGCAAGGTTAATTATACCCTTGATGCCTATATTCTTTTCTCACTCTGTACCCAAAAAACCAGTTGATCATTAATATATTTCACAACATCTGTGCCAGAATTGAGTGACTATTGTAAATCTGTGAACTGTGTCTCAACAGTCCCTAGTGAAGAGAAGAGCTGGTTTGTGTCTGGGCATAATGAAAGAGGAAACCAACTCCCACGGGGACTTTTAACATTAATAATGGTTCATTGGTCTTTTTTCACTTTGCCAACAGATTATTGGTAGTTAAGCAATAAGTAGTGTGTGAGTAAGACCTGGCAGTAGCGTCTACAGCACCAACCCTATCCACTTGGTTTTCCACACCATCCCTAAATATTATTATTACAGTCTGTGGTATGTTGGCAGTTAATTGAGCTGAATGTTATTACTTACAAAAGTGATCAGTACCTTCATATAGCCAAATGAGGATATACATTTGGATTCCCTTGTAACATTTTTTGATACTTAAACACGTAAATATAGTGAGTGAGTGAGTGAGTGAGTTATGAGAGATCGCTGAAAATTTCCTTCCATGGGATATCTAATGTTTAACTCTGCAAAGCTTGGTGTATTGTCTATTTTCCGGTTTGTATTATATTATAATCTTATAATAATATGTATTATATTATAATAATATGTATTATAAAATTGCTGAAGGAAATTAAGCATTTTTTAAAAATGAAATATGAGTGAAGTTGAGTTTGTTGGCATGGGGGTCTTTAGGTCCAGTCACTCGGGTATTTTAAGCTTAGCCCTGAATAGTTTGGCCCCAGTGCCAGTTTTCCTTCAAAATAAAAAAACAGACAAGCTCCAGGTAAACTTGACTTAGCCCCTGATCTTTTCAATAGCTAGAAACGCCCCTGGGCGTTGGTATTTCAGACCGATGTGACCAGCTGATGCAGCCAAAAAATGAAAACAGCTGAGATCTTACAGACATATTACTTCATGCTATTCAGAGATGCTTGGTGATGCAGTGAGACTGCAGATTTATATCTCACATCTGACTAAGCATTCTGTAGGATTTGTTAGCGAAATCAAATTGGTGAGTTTGCTGTGACATTGATATCATGATGGACAAATGTTGGAGGTAACATTTCTCCGCAGGATTCTCACTGTCTCTCTGCCTCTTCATGTTTGTTCCAGTGTTTGAACTGAACCATAAGCTGACCGCGACCATTCCAGAGAGTGCACTGCTCATCTTCATTGGTTTCGTCCTGGGTGGAATGATCTGGGGGGCAGACAAGGCCCAGACCTTCACTCTGACCCCTGTGACCTTCTTCTACTACCTGCTGCCCCAGATCATCCTGGACGCAGGCTATTTCATGCCCAACAAGCTCTTCTTCGGCAACATGGGTGCCATCTTGACTTATGCCATTCTGGGGACCGTCTGGAATGCTGTCACTGTGGGCCTCTCACTGTGGGGTGTTTACCTGGGCGGAATCATGGGTAACGTCATCATCTCTGCGCTCCATATGTATACACACACTTTATTTGTTTAATCATTCTATTCCCAGAACTGCATAACAGTTGGGGGAAAGTGTTGTTTTGTGTGTTGGATGCATAGATTCATGAGTAGCTTGTACACCACACTGCTTGGTGAGATACCAGCAGAAACAATAGCTCATGTACTGCTTTCTAGGCGACCTGAAGATTAATCTGCTAGAATTCATGCTCTTTGGGAGTCTGCTGTCTGCAGTGGACCCAGTAGCAGTGCTGGCTGTTTTTGAGGAAGTCCATGTCAATGAGGTGCTTTTTATCTTAGTCTTTGGAGAGTCCCTCCTCAACGACGGTGTAACAGTGGTATGTACAAAATCCAGTCATCCTTAACATTCAGCATGCATTATTCTTCGTATTATACATGAAATTATTATAGGTATTGTGGAACCATAATCTAGTATTATTTCATTCTGTTAGTCACGTATAACCTTTTTCCTCGCTTGTCCACAGGTGCTGTACAATGTCTGTGACGCTTTTGTAACTCTAGGAGCGGATCGAATCACTGCAGTAGAAATAATTAAAGGCATAGGTAAGCAAATAAAATCTGTCATTGTCTCGCTGTTTACTTCTGCTAAATCATTAATGTATTTGTTATAACACTTTATAATAGCTTTATATCATGCTCTATACTTTAACTACCGAAGGTTAACACTTTACTTAAAACTGTCATCTATAATGGATTAGAGATAACTTTGTAATGCATTATATTGATTGGTATAAGAACTAATAAAGCATAAGGCAGTCATAAGGCATTATACTGATGATTATAATACTTCATAAGCTCCAAAGAAGCTCTCATCTATAATACACTATAGATACCTTCATAATGCATTATAATGGTCAGTATAAGAATTAAGGATGCTTTGTACTACATTATGAAGGTATTGATAGTGTATTAAAGAACATAAGAAATTTACAAATGAGAGGAGGTCATTTGACCCATCAAACTCATTTGAGGAGAACTTAACTAATAGCTCAGAGTTATTAAAATTTTATCTAGCTCTGATTTAAAGGAACCCAGGATTTTAGCTTGCGCTACACTAGCAGGGAGACTATTCCGTACTCTAACTACACGCTGTGTAAAGAAGTGTTTTCTCAAATTCAGTTTAAAATGTTCTCCCGCTAATTTCCGCCTATGGCCACGAGTTCTAGTATTTAAACTAATATTAAAGTAGCCATTTGGCTGAACAGCATCCAGACCTGTTAGAATCTTATATACCTGGATTATGTCCCCCTTTAGTCTCCTTTGCTCGGGGCTGAACAGATTCAGTTCAGCTAACCTCTCCTCATAAGACATTCCTCTAAGACCAGGAATCATTCTTGTAGTCCTACGTTGCACCATTTCCAAAGCAGCAATGTCCAGTGGTATGGTGATCAAATCTGCGCACAATATTCTAGGTGGGGTCTTACCAAGGAATTAAATAATGGTAGCATCACCTCCCTTGACTTAATTGGCCTTTTTTATTGCTTCCTCACACTGGTGAGAGTGGGACATGGAAGCATCAACATACACACCGAGGTCTTTCTCATAATCAGCTACTTTTATTTCAGTGGAACCCATGAAATATCTGTACTTTATATTTCTGCTCCCTGCATGGATTACCTTACATTTATCTTGTTAAATTTCATCTGCCAGGTATCAGCCCAGTCGCTAATTAAATACAGATCCCGTTGTAGCCTCTGTGCTGCTAGATCAGTATCTGCTACACCACCCACCTTGGTGTCATCTGCAAATTTAA
>JAODJU010000046.1:19088567-19099326 GCA_026776725.1 Gnathonemus echidnorhynchus
TGAACCCTGCGGTACCCCACTATGAACACAGGCCCACTGTGACATTGTGCCTCTAAAAACTACTCGCTGCTTCCTGTCTGTTAACCAGTTCTTGATCCAAGCTGCTACAGTTCCTAAAATCCCTGCTGCTTTGAGCTTAAGCAAGAGCCGTTTGTGGGTGACAACACCAAAGGCCTTCTGGAAATCTAAGTAGATCACATCATAGGCCTTTTTGTGATCAATTTCTCTTGTAAATGTTGATGAGAAGATGAGAGCTTCATAAAGCATTCATAACGCACAAAAACATGGCTATAATGTGTTATGTGCTTATTTTTCACTATTCTGTAATACTATTTATTTCCCTCCTGGCATCTGCTCAGACCACTGTAGTTTGACCACTTCTAGTAAATAACAAAATGGCTGAATAATTTAGTTCATTAAAAAACAATAAGTGAAATATAGTTTAATACATGATTCCTCCAGGCATTTTTCTCACCCAAAGTAAAATTAAAATGAATGAAAAGCGTTAAGAGAAAGCAGTGACCAAACTGAACACTGTTGTCGTCTGTCCCGGTGTGGTGTCCCTGTTTGGCTCTGGCACCCATGTGCTCTAATGATGGCTGCCCCCCCAGTGTCCTTCCTCGTGGTGGCCTTTGGAGGGGCGCTGGTTGGAGTGGTCTTCGCCGTCCTCCTCTCGCTTCTGACCAGGTGCACGAAGAACATCCAGATCATTGAGCCTGGCTTCATCTTCGTCGTCTCCTACCTCTCCTACCTGACAGCTGAAATGCTCTCCCTCTCTTCCATTTTGGCGTAAGCCCTTTAAAATTTTGCCTTCATCGAGACTGCTGACTAACATGCAAGCATGTATTCTCTGTAGTTTTTGTCTGATAACACAGAGGAGGATCCTGTAATTCTATTTTTGTTACTGTTCCCTTAATATAAGTAGCATAAATAGCCGTTTCATTCCACTGTGTTGTAGGATCACATTCTGTGGCGTCTGCTGTCAGAAGTATGTCAATGCCAACATGGCGGAGTCGTCGGTGACGACGGTGAGATATGCCATGAAGGTGTTCGCCAATGGTTCGGAGACCATCATTTTCGTTTTCCTGGGAATCTCTGCTATAGACCCTGAGATCTGGGTGTGGAACACGGCCTTCATACTCCTCACACTTGTATTCGTTTTAGTGTACAGGATCATAGGTAAGATGACATCCCTTTGTACTTTACTGAAAAGGGGCTGTGATTGATGCTCTCCCTGTCTTCTGTCTTGGCATAAGCCCTTCTAAAATATTGCATTCATCAAGACTGCAAATCAAATAATTAAAAATTAGAAACCATTTTGAATTCCTAATTTGCCTATACTCTAGCTCAGTGGTCACCAACGCTGCTCCTGGAGACCAGTGCTCTAGATGATAATTTTATAACCAATTTCAGATTTCAGGCTGTTTTTGTTTATTGTGCGTCTCTCATTCTGTCACAGGAGTTTTTGCCCTTACTTGGATCCTGAACCGTTTCAGACTCATTCCCCTTGAGATAATTGATCAGGTGGTCTTGAGTTATGGTGGTCTAAGGGGTGCTGTTGCCTATGCACTGGCCTTCATGCTGGATGGAAATAAAGTCAGGGAGAAGAACCTCATGATCAGCACCACACTCATAGTAGTGTACTTTACTGTTGTGCTGCAGGTAAGACTTACAATAAATAAAGACAATTACTTGACTAATAAAATGCAACCATGAGTTCTCCTTTACAAATGACTTAATAGTGATGAAATACATCTCTCCATATAACAATACATGAAAATAATGCCAGTTAAGTATATATTGTGTGAATTTTGAAGAAGCTCTAAAGCATAATAGCAATTCTTTTGTTCCAGGGAGTGACTATGAAACCATTGGTCACCTGGCTGAAAGTAAAAAGGACATCAAAGACAGAGGTTTCCCTGATAGAGAAGTTACAGAACAGGGTAAGGACTCAAATTGCTTACAATAAAGTCCCTCGTCCAGGTATGAAATCCAGCCTATTGACACTAGTGCTTCCTCATTAATCTTTGTTTTTTTCAGGCATTTGATCACATTCTCATAGCAATCGAAGACATATCTGGGCAAATCGGACACAACTATATGAGAGAGAAGTAAGTCAGGCAACTGAGTGATGATACATCATTTGCATGTCGAACGTGGTGTGTTCCAAACTGATTCACCACACTGCTGTCAGTGTGTCAGTGTTGTCGCGTGTAACATGAATATTCCCTTTTGGTCTCACAACAAGGTGGAATAAGTTTGAGGAAAAGTGGCTGCGCCCCATCTTGATGAAGTCATCAGCCCGGAAGAAGCAGGACCAGCTCTTCAACGTCTTCCATCAGCTCAACCTGAAGGATGCTATGAGCTACGTCACCGAGGTGATCTTTTGCCTCCTGTGTTCCGTTGCCTCTGGAGATGTAATGTAATATGCCCAAGGCACTCAGTTCTGATTACCCCCCTGCGTGTGAGAAGGCTTGCCATTATAGAAGCGTGACACACCTGGGCAAGACCAGCTTGGGAGTGACCAGGCGTGGGAAGTTAGAATCCCATTTTTAAGAACAGGGCTTTAACAAAAGAAAAGCACAACCTTATTTTGAGGTCACAGCATAGAACATGAACTGAACCGTGTACTTTGCTCCCCATTCTCTTTTTCAGCTTTTTAATCACTTGATAACTGATAATTTGATCACACTGAACCTGGCACTTCTTTGCCATGTTACCACTTGAATTACCAAAAAGGAACAAAATCCTTAATATTGATCACACCTGTATTGCCATTTTCAATTAAGGCTGCAAAATGCATTGTGGGTGCATTTGATTTCTTGTGTCCTTCTTTAGAAAGAGTGTTTTCAATGTTTATTCTTTGGGGAGTGACTGTGATCCACTGGTAGCATGCAATTAAGTCCCGTATTTCCTGATTTAGGGTGAACGCTGTGGATCTTTGGCCTTCGTTCGGTCTGAGAACAATGTAAACCTTGACTTCAAGAAAAAGTTGGCTTCAGATATTTCAGATATTATGCCAGACATAAATTCTGACAGCTCAGACACGGGACCTTATACCATACCGATGACTTGTATGATGTAAGTACCAGGGGTATATCTCTTCATATCATATTCTGCACTACTTAAATTGGACTTCTGAACAACCAGTCTTAGGAAAGCGTGTTCTGCAATCAGCAGTGCTCTTATTCATGTTGGTCTTAAAGGCAGGACAACGTGCCTACAGTGTGTCTGGATGTGGAAGAGGACATGAGGGGGAAGAGCATGAGAGACACTGAGAACATCAATACTCATCACGTGCTGCAGATGCACCTCTATAAGGCCAGGAAACAGGTAACCAGTCAAAGAAAACAATATACAAGCCACATACACACCTAATACAGGCAGCCCCCAAGTTAGGAATGAGGTCCGTTCCCCAAGTCTGTCTTTAGGAATAAAAATACTATACTGTACTGCACCTCGAGCCAATGAATTGCTGAAGCCATGCAGTGTTTTCATGAGTGTCACAAAGCAGTGTGCGTTGATTATTACAAACCAGTGTATTTAACCCAAATTTTTTATATAATAGGCTTTATGGCAGTCTGCTCGTAAATAGGAGTTGTCCATATGTAGGACACTCTTAACCTGGGAACTCTGCCAGTAAACCTAGAAAATAAGAAACACTGGTGGACCTTAGGGAAGCCTGACTGCAGAATAAATTCTTAAAAAGCCAACGTAGGGCTACAAGAATGATTCCTGGTCTTAGAGGGATGTCTTATGAGGAGAGGTTAGCTGAGTTGAATCTGTTCAGCCTTGAGCAAAGGAGACTAAGGGGGGACATGATCCAGGTATATAAGATTCTAACAGGTCTGAATGCTGTTCAGCCAAATGGCTATTTCAATATTAGTTTAAATACTAGAACTCATGTCCATAGGTGGAAATTAGCGGGAGAACATTTTAAACTGAATTTGAGAAAACACTTCTTTACACAGGGTGTAGTTAGAGTATGGAATAGTCTTCCTGCTAATGTAGCGCAAGCTAAAACCCTGGGGTCCTTTAAATCAGAGCTAGATAGAATTTTAACAACTCTGAGCTATTAGTTAAGTTCTCCTCAAATGAGTTGGATGGGTCAAATGGCCTCCTCTCATTTGTAAATTTCTTATGTTCTTATGTTTTATACCCCTGACAATCAGTTAAGGATTGGGCAAAATTAAGGTCAGTTTTGAATAATTGAGTCTGGCAAGAAAATTTTAAAATGCTGCAAATGAATCATCAGTAAAATGAAAGCAGCACAGATACAAATACCAGTTGGGCTGATATGTCAGAAAGCCAAAGACGAACCTCTCCACCGCCCATCTGCCTGCTGCCTTTCAGCACAGACACAGGTACAGCAGGAAAGAAATGGGACTCAACAAAGACGAAAATGAAGTTCAGGAGATCTTCCAGCGCACGATGAGGAGCCGCCTGGAGTCCTTCAAATCTACTAAGATGGGTGTCACCCAAAGCAAGAAGATCAAACCTGCCAAGAAGGATCAGGTACAGAATTCTGGCCGGTTACTCCCTACAGCACATGTTTGCATGCGAGAGGTTACTCTTCGCGTGTGACTCTCTTACTCCTCATTCTGTCCAGATACCAAATGGAAAACACAAAACCCATTCATTTGAAGACGCAGGTAATTATAGCATAACCTTGCTTTGTGACATTTTGGCATTCAACAATCTGGATAACTACCACTGAGTACTAAGACATTCAGCACACTATAATTAGTGGCTGTTCAGTACTGTCCTCTCATTTGCAAAATCACATTTATGGAACATTAGTAACATTACAGTGACTGAACGATGCGATTTTCTTCACTTGTTTCCCCATTTGCCATCAGACTTCTCAGATGACAATGTCTTCACTTCCGACTTTCCGGGTGGTTTAGCATCTGGGGGTGGAGCTCCCACAAGACTCTCCATTCGATCTGGAGGTAACCATGGCTTTAGCAGCAGTGATGGAACAGAAAATAAGACAAAGGTTCACTGTGTGTGTCAAAGGTGCACTCGAAAGCCAGATGGGGCTTGAAAACCAATTAAGGATCTCGCATCACAATCAGACTTACAAATAAAGACTGATTTCACAAATCCTTTAAATTCTTATTCTGAATGTACATTAATTTTATTCTGAAGTAATTCCCACATTTCTTAATAGAATAAGACCTGCAGAGTTCTATAAGTGTCTCCCACAGGTTCTCATTGACCAAGCTAGTCATTTATTAGTCAGACAGCTTTGTCTCAGGTCTCTAAGTCTGGAGCTACTGGTCAGTTTAGCCGGCAGTGTTACTCACCACCCAAGCAATTACTCTTCATTTCCAGCTGGCACGTTTTTTTTCTGTGAACATGTGACCTGATCCCTGTACTCTGACAGGTGGGATAGAGAACCCAGCCTTCATGCCAGACGTGGATCATGCGCCCCCCCTGCACACGCCGCCATGGTCGGCCGTGGTTGATGACGGGGTGGCCCCCTCCCAGAGAGCCCAGGTGCAGCTGCCCTGGTCGCCCAGCAACGCCAGCCGCCTGACGCCGCTCCGCATCAGCACCCGTTCTAATGATTCCTTCATCTTGGCGGACAGACCCACAGCGCAGGGGGAGCAGCCCCCTCCCAGCCAGCCGAAAAGCACACCGAAATAGCCCTAGTGTTGTATACGGCCCCCTGCCCCTCACTCGCAGCCTATGCCATTTCCAGTGGCAGAAAGCTGACATGCCTTAAACTGCACCACCAGAACAAGGACATGAAGGAAATGGGAGAATAGAAAGTGTGTATGTGTGGCTGTGTGTTAAATAGATATGTATATGTGGACGTGTATATATAAAATTTCCTTTGTAGTTTCACAAAATATGGTAATTTAGTTTATATTTAATGTTCATTTTTAAGGATACTTACTACCAAATGATTTGCTAGTGGTACGACCTCCTCTGTTCTCAGGCGGCACAAAGAGGTTCCGTTCCACAGGCTGTAATTTCGCCCGGTATCTACAGCAGGTCCATAACACTGCAGCAGCATTCACAGGGGTTACATTCATCTTATCCTTTAAATATGCGCGTGATTGGAAGGACGTGCGATGATGCTGCCCAATTAGTACTTCGGAATCAGATTTGGGGGACAGAGGCATTAGGCTTAGGAAATGGGTCACTGCTGTAAAGCACTATTTTAAGCACTGAGATGAACTTGTTGTTTGATGTCCATTAAAGAAATATTTTATTTATTCACCAGTGTTTGCCCTCTTTAGAGACATATTTTAAAAAAGCACGGTGGGTTGTACATACAGTATCTGGATAAAGAGAGGGCATCCTGTCAGCTCAGCTCCTGTTACTCAGCCAGCGTTTGAAGAACTTTCAAGTGCAATCACTAGGTTTCCCCCGGCGACAAAATTTAAAGCAACAGACACCATATTTTTCATAATATTATATTGAAGAAAAAAAAAAAATAAAAATAAAATAATATTTGTCAGATACCAGTAATGCTGGTATATCAAAGGCATGATCAAAAAATTAAAACAAAATTGCTCCCATATAACCTGATCTGTAGTAATAACAATAATAATGATGATTTTTTTAAGATTTATGGTCGCTGGTACAGTTCTATATAAAAATGGCCTTGAAAATAAAATGACACTATAGAATAATATTTCTATATGTCACCCTACAATACAAAGTTTTACATGATTGGCTCCAGTCCTTTGAATGAAATCACACATAAGGAAGTTCCCTGTCATTTAACAGAAGATTCACTTGCTTGGATCTTGGGCTCACAGGAGCAGAGGCCTTTGTAACACTCCCGCTGTCAGGCCTGTCACTGAGGCCTGGCCTTCTTGCTTCTGGGGCTCAACACTTCCGAGGCCTTTCACCAGAAATACAGCTGTCACATTTAAGACATCAATCACCTTTATCCAAATGTTAGCACCTTTAAGGAACCTACACCTGCATCTATACCTGATTTTCAGATGTGGAGCTCTGGCATTTTTAAACTGGCAACAGATCTACAAAAATCTGATGTAGGCAATCACAAAGATCTTAACGTCATGCTGCTATGTCTTGGCACTTCACCTGTCGTTTTCGTGTCACCCGAAAAAAGTCCTCCATGTGAGTCTGCTGATGCTGACCCGTCTTCCCCTCCTCTTCACGGTCCTTCCTCCTTGCTTGGAGCATCTGATGGAACTTCTCCATCCGTCCTCGGACCCTGGACTCCCTAAGAAGAGCAGTGAAATCTGGCTTTCCTATACTGTTTGCTGCATCTTGCTTTGGGGGCCGGGGCAGGACCTACTTTATGTGCTTCTCATGGCACAGGAATTGGACCAGCTCATCCTCATTGGGCTCGGTCCAGACCAGATCTGGCTGATTACACTGCGGTGGCTCTAAGAAGAGTCTACGTGCTTCCTCGTAGGTCCACCTAACAGGGACAGGATGAGTCTAAGAGAAACAGTCATCAGAAGGTCACAGTGGAAATCAGGACAATGACACAGCAAATGTCATCAAGCTGACAAATGAAAGTCATGTAAATTATTTATTGTAACTGCACACTCTATTCTGGCACAACGATTAGATATTCCGCTTGATGAAGATTTAAACTATTATGCTATTACATAATAATACTAACTGGAATGGCTCCATGTGTGTGGAGTTTGCATGTTCTCCCGTGTCATTGTGGGGTTTCCTCTGGGTTCTCTGGTTTCCCCCCATAGTCCAAAAACATGCTGAGGTTAACTGGAGTTACCAAATTGCCTGTAGGTGTGAATGGTGTATGCGTGTGTCCTGGGCCCCATCCTGGGTTGTTCCCTGCCTTGTGCCCATAGGCTCCAGACCCCCCATGCCCCTGAAGTGGAGATGGATGGATGGATGGATGGATGGATGGATGGATGGATGAAAGAATGAGAATATGGTCCAGTAGGTCCAGGGGAATTCTTTCTAGCAGGTCAGTGTGCAGGTAGGGCAATACTACAGCTCACCCGTCTATTGATATGAAGCACCACCTCTTCTATGGTCTTGTGCTGCTGGATTAGTTTCAGTGCCCTTTTAGGCCCGAGGCCCTGGATCTTTTCACAGTAGTCACACCCCAGGAGGATGCACAGGTCGACAAACTACATAAAGGGAATGTGAAACTAGTGCCAGGGAAGATAATCAAAGAAAGACAAGTTCCTGATCTAGTTTTTTTTGCAGTTGATAGATGACAAGCATTTCTGTGACAAATTAAACCTCTAAGGGAGGGTCTATAAAAAAAAGATGAGAAGAGAATAATAACTCACCTCTTTGTGGGTCAACTGGAGAACATCCAATAGCTTAGAGAGACAATATTCCACAACATCACTGGAAATTACCAAGAGATAAAATGGATCAAATCAATTTCTACACTTGCACTGTAAAATCATTTTATTCCAACACTGACCATCACATACAGAACTTATGCATCAGCTAAGTTAACCAACACATTCTGAACCAATTCTACACCACAGAACAAACTAACAGGACACAAATGTAATCCTACATTTCCTTACCTGTCCTTCTTGGCGTCAAACTGGCGGATGAGAAGTTCACTGCCAAAAGGCATGGTATCCATGTCCTCTGATGCCACAGCATCAACTTTCCCCTGCTTCACCAGCTGGGCACAGAATGCTTCCCCATCCCCTGGAGCCTGGCAAGCCCAAGAGGTCAGGATCACTTCACTGCGCTTTTTAAATTACCACTGGCAGTATCAGATTGTAGAAATACACGACCACATGGAAATAAGCAGACTTGGAAAGAAGGCGGTGAAACGACATCATTAAATAGACCTTGGAGGGAAAAAGAGGATCCAAACTAAGTGGTGATGCTGGCATGTTACTATCATTCTTTGTAACGGAGGGACTGACCTGGATGTAAGGGACACCCAAGAGCTCTAAGATGCGCTTACAGTCCTGGATGCGAGGGGAGTCTATGGAGAAAAGCACAAGGCCTGAGACCAGTAAAGATTCTACAAGGCTATCCCTCGTTCCTGAATACGACTTATCGATTAAAAACTGATTGGAAAAAAAAATCGATTAAAATGTCACGACTGACTTTTTGTCCGGTGTCTGGATGATGAGTGGATGTCTACACTATATGGTCAGAAGTATGTGGACCAGCTTGCCCAAAGCATCCATCCATCCGTTTGTCTGTTTGTCCTATTCAGGGTCACAAGGGGTCTGGAGCCTATTGCAAAAGCTATGGGTACAAGCCAGGGAATTACCCAGGATGGGGTGCCAACCCATCACAGGGCACATACACCAATCAATGGTTTAACCTGCTAAACGGTGGGGGGAAGCCAGAGTACCCGGAGGAAACCCTACAATGACATGGGGAGAACAAGCAAATTCCTCATACATGGGGAACTGGTGGAGACTCGACTCTCAGTCCCAGGAGTGTGAGGCAACAGTGCTAACCACTGTACAACCACTGCCCCCATTTTAACATCAAGGGTATTAATATGAAGTTGGTCAGCCCACTGTTGCTAAAATAGGCTTTAGTCTTCTGGGAAAGCTTTACATTAGATGTCGGAACATTGCTAGTGGGATTTGCTGTCATTCCGGTTGGCTATTGGGACCTGATCAGCCAGCATCATTCGGTGAGCATGGGCTGCCCACCACTTCACTGTGAACTTACTCCCAGTCATTTTGACCTTTACAATCACCTCACTTGCAGCTGACCAGGGCAGCTCCAGCAGGGCAGAAATGTGATCATCTGAATGACAGATGGTGTCCTATGATGGTGCCAAGTGGAAAGTCACCAACATCTTCAGTGCAACCAGCCATTCTGTTGCTGATATTTTTTGCAGGAGACTGCATGGCAGTCTGGACCGCAACCCTCTTTATGGGAGGCCGTAGTTCTACCCACTGAGGTACCCGGGCCAATGTGATGCTCTGAGGATTAGGTCTCTGTGTCTTCATGTGTCCCTGAAGGTTGCCAGTTTAAATCCCGTGGTCGGCAGAGTGATGTCATGGTTGAGCCCTAAAGCAAGACCCTTAACCTCAATTGCTTCAGGCACCGGCTAACCCTCCTTTCACAAATACTCAGATAAACAAAGGTACTGCTTATACCCTCAACCAATATCAAAAATGACAGAAAACAAAAATCACAGGTTGAGTGGATGTGACCTTATCCTACAGAAAGTGTCAATGCACTAAATGCAACCTCAGTATCTCTCACCTTTGCCAGAAATATAGAAACTTGAACGACCAGCAGCCTTCGCTCTTTTCTGCAGCTGTGGAAACAATCTCTTAATAAGTCTCATCAGATTAAGAAATGGCATCAATTATGGAGAGTTATTGTGTCTCTTGTGAACCTAAAATGTCAGGTAATTGTTTTACTGTTGATCTGGATATGTGATGGAAAGTGAAGCTTGGTTTTAAAAAAGAAAGGTTAACTGATTATGTCAGACACAATGAACTTGTCTAGTGGAAGACATGGAAACACACGAGTGCCTTTCATTAGGGGCCCGGGCTGACGTCCATGTTTCCCATCCTCACCTCAGTCTTCTTCTGCTCAGGCGGAAGCCCATCAAACACAAAGACAGGCTTGATGTCATGCTCCAGGAAGTGCAGTGTACGAAAGAATAGGCCAGTGAGGGCACTGCAAAAGGAATTAAGACTATGTTAGCCTTTAGAACAGGGTTCTTCAAATCTGGACCTCGATTCCAAATTCAGGCTTTTTTTTCAGTTCTCCCAGGTAGTTAGTTTAATAATTACTGATTCTGATTGGTCAGAGGCTTCACACCTGACTGACAGGT
>JAODJU010000046.1:19101073-19130083 GCA_026776725.1 Gnathonemus echidnorhynchus
GGCTGGGAGCTGGGAGGGAGCAAAAACATGCACTGTCTGGGGTTCGCCGAGGACTGGGTTAAGAAACACTGGTCTAGCACATCCCACAGATGCTCGATCAGACTGGGATTTCATGAATCAGGAGGCCAAGTTAACACCACAAACTCTTTTTCATGTTTCACCCACCATCTCTGAACCATTTTTGCAGTGTGGCTGGGCGCATTATCCTTCTGAAAGAGCCTGCTGCCGTCGGGGAATACTGTTGCCATGAAGGCATGTACTTGGTCTGCAACAATGTTTTGGTAGGAGGTACGTGACAAAGTAACATCCACATCAATGCCACGACCCAAGGACTCCCAGCATAACATTGTTTAGAGCAACAAAATGCTTCTGCCTTCATCCTATAGTGCATCCCCAGGTAAATGACATGCATGCAACCAGCCGTCCACATGATGTGATGAAAAATGTGACTCATCACAGCAGGCCACCTTCTTCCATTGCTCCATGGTCAAGTTCTGACACTCACATGCCCACTGTAGGTGTCAGTGGACACAGGTCAGCTTGGGCACTCTGCCCGGTTTGAGGCTACACAGCCCCATACGCAGCAAGCTGTGATGTACTGCATGTTCTGACACCTTTCTATCATAGCCAGCATTAGGTTTTTCCGCAATTTGTGCTGCAGTAGCTCTCCTGTGGGATCAGACCAGATGGGCTAACCTTCAATCCCCCACACACATCAGCGAGCCTTGGGAGCCCATGACCCTGTTGTCAGTTCACCAGGTTGGCCTCTCTTGGATCACTTTTCGTAGGTACTGACCACTGAACACTGGGAACACCCCACAAGATCTGCAGTTTTGGAAATGCTCTGACCCAGCAGTCTAGCCATCACAATTTGGCCCTTGTAAAAGTCGCTCAGATCCTTACGCTTGCCTATTTTTCCTACTTCCAACACATCAACTTCAAGAACTGGCTGTTCACTTGCCTAATATATAATACCACCCTCGACAGGTGCGAATTCACTTCACCTCTCAGCGCTTTTAATGTAATGGCTGATCAATGTATATTTCTGTACCTGAAATCTTAACAACTAGTACTTAAAAGCAATTCACTGATTTCATGAAATTAAGAACATAAAAAAACATTACTATATTTTGTAAGAACAATATTAATGTGCATCTAAACATTTACATATTAGTGCTCTTTAAAAATGCATTGACACAATCCTGTGAAAATTTACATACATATTTCAAGATTGAAGGTTCAAGTTTTACTGTCCTATGTACAAAGTACAGTGTACAGAGTACAACAAATTTCTTGCTTGAATGCCTCCTCCACAGACTACGGACAATTAATAGGACAGTATAACATTACAATACAATTAATACTAAGTGCTGTGAGAAATCTAACAGCATATAACACAACATGACACGAGGTAGTAAAGTGATACGTGACACGGCAAAGTAGCAATATAACGTGACGCAGTGGGAGGTACACAGAGAATGCTGCAGCAATAATACAGAACTAGCAATAAATAATAACAAATGATAAGTGACAGGGCAAAGTGGTGAGCATGGACAGATCAGTACCAAAGAGAGGTAAGTAACAGCAGTGTAGAGCTTAGTATTAATATTGCAGTCTTATAGCATTATGGTAGAAGCTGTTCCTGAACCTTTTAGTGCGTGTGCAGAGTCCTGAGCCACATACCACAGGGCAGAAGGGTGTAAAGTGTCACTGCTGGGTGACTAGAGTCATTCATCATGCATTTTGTCATTCCGAGGCAGTGTGCGGTATAAATGTCCTGGATTGCTGGGTGCTCTGTGTCGATGATCTTCTGAGCCATTTTCACCACCCTGTGTAGGGCTTTCTTGTCCTGTGTGGAGCAACTGGCATAGCAGGATGTAACACACCCTGAGAGGAGGGAGTCCACGGCACACCTGCAGGAGTCAGTGAGGACTGTAGCGGCCATCTGGCCTTTGCCCGGGCCTCTGAGGAACTGAAGGCGCCGAGGGGCCTTTGTAATGGCAGCTGCTGTATGTTCTGTCCACATGAGGTTAGCGCTGAGGGTGACTCCAAGGCACCGGAAGCTGCCCAGCCTCCCACAGCGTCTCCTTTGATGCAGATGTGGGCACGAGCTGTATCTTGTTTCCTGGAATGATTTAGCAGCTCCATAGTTTTGCTGACATTAAGAGACGGTTGTCCTAACACCACTGTGCCAGGAGCCTCACCATCTCTCTGTAGGCCATCTCATCACTGTTGGTCCACAATGTGTGGGGTCTTCTTCAAACTTTATCAAGGTGCAGGTGCTGTATCTGGTCATGCAGTCATGTAGGAACAGTGAGTACAGCAGTGGGCTCAGGCCAGTGCTGAGATTCAGGGTTGAGCAGACGTTTCTACCAATCCACGTGTGCTGGGGTCAGTTGGTGAGGAAATCCAGGATCCAGTTGTACATGGTGGCATTGAATCCCAGATCTAGCAGTTTATGGGTCAGCTTGGCTGGGGTGACAGTGTTTTTAAAACCCATTCTAAAACTTTCTGGACCAGTATCTTTGTGGATGTCGGATTGGTCGAAAGTGTTTTTCATGTCCACGACAGTGACAGTGACAGTAATGGTCATGCAAACTGAAAATGGGTGCAATATGGGCTCAGATCATCAGCAAGACATGCACCAGCACCTTAGAATGCACACAATTGCAGTTTATAGTCCATTAAAACTTGCATTCCCTGCCACATCCAATGTGCGTAACATATTCAGTTAAACTGTGATTCCACTGTTGCTGCTGTTGTGCAGGTGACGCCATTCCATACATTTTTTTGTACACTTGCATGTCTATGTACTGAAACACATGAGTGCGGTTTCTGATCATATGACAGATTTCTGGCGTAATCCACAGTTTCTGGTTAGGAAAAAAATGTCTGTTTTAGTGACTATATAGCCACTAACACAAGAATGTTACCGCAGTGGCATTCTGATCCAGATCAGAGGATGAATCCCAGTACATGTCCTAGTCCCCAAAATCAAGGCAGTCCTATAGTTTTAACTCCATCTTTCATGCCCAGCACTTCAGCGTTCATGTGACTTGCTCCTCCCACTTAAGCTTCTCTTTGCAAACAGGAAGCAGCAGCACAGAGGCATGATCCAGTTTTCTCAGGTGTGGACATGGCAGTGAGCAGTACGCTTATTTATGTGTGGTGTAGCAGTGAACAAGGGTGTTAGCGCCTCTAGTGGACGGGAGATGTGTTTGCGGTATTCAGGCTAAATATTCCTGAGGTTGGCTTTGTTACAGTGTGACAGGGTATGCATTCTCACATGTAGCGATTATGCAATACAGATCATTATGAGTGCCGTGCGTGTTTCCTTGCGGTGGAATGTAAACCACGGCCATGATCAAGATACTCGAGGTTCGCAGTGCAGCTCTGTGAAATTACTTCCATGCCCGTACACCATGTACGCTTTATAAGAAATCAGATATGGTAAATGTTAGCTAGCTAACACCATTTCATTGACAGTATAATCACTGGGACCTGAACACCACACACTGCGTTGATTGAGTTTAAAAACAATTACTCACAAACACCTAGAGACATAGAAATCACACACATAACATCAGAATTGCAAGATGCCGAACTTGACGGAACTAATCATGTTATCACTGTGTAACCAAGTGCTTGTGAGTAATAGTGTGCATAAAAACACATCCAAATAAGCATTTGCATCAAAACACTCTGTTTATAATTCATTTTCTATGTTGTATTAGTCATACAGTTTGCTTTCTTTGCCGTATCTGACAGTTCATGTGGAGTTCCACAGTTCACTGAAATGGTCCGACTCAGCTCATTTATAATAGAAAAAACACCTGTTATAATCTATAAATAACAACAAAACGCAGCATTCTATTGATTTGGAAGTCATTTACTTGATATTTTTGCAGTATTTATTTTCAAAAGTTTGCAATTGCCTGTTTGATGTTGAGCTGAATATTTCTAAAATTCCCAGCTTAACTTCCCATGTGAAGTTTCTGGAAAGTTTCCTACCTAGCTGCAATTGACCAAAGTTGACTTCAGCTCTTTTTGGATCCTCACCTCAAAGAAACAGCCTTCTCCTGCGCTAAAAGCAGTGACATTTCCTCTGCAATTTACAAATAGATATTTATGTGAACCTAATCTGATCTCCTGGTGTTTCCGAGGCAAGCTCAAGCTGCATACTGACTCTGCAGCATGCATGAAGGTAATAATTTATGGACTGTAATTATAGCAATTATAATACTTTATACCCAAGCACTGTCGAATTCTCAAATCTGAAGGGCGTCAATTAATTTTTTATATGTGTAGTGCCGGCCAGGCAAATCACGGTAGTAAAATAACGTGCAATTATAATCTATTATATTATATATCTAAATAATTCTAAATGACATTTCTTAATGGAAACTATGAAACCCAAGGAATTGCTACAAATCACTTACACAACAACAGTGCTTCAGGATGAGGACCAGGAACTGTGGTTAGTGATTAAATACCAAAATGATTTACTGATGTAATGCACTAACAATGCCTAAATGATATGATATGACCTTACCCACAAGACAACAATGAATATTGACAAACATGTGACTTTATCCTGCCTGAGGAATGGTTAAACATAATTAGTCGATCTCCTTTTGAGACGTGCCGTGTATGTTATGTGTCTTTCGTTTTGTGAGATCTTGTTTGAGCTTTTGTGATTAGTATGATCTATTTGTGTTCAGGCACATGCACGCAACATTCTTAGCGAGGCTGGTTATGGCTCACATTAAGGGAAATCATCCCCTCCTCCTCGGATCAATATGTGTTTGCATGCAAGTAGACAAGCAAACAGAGGATTCCATCTGCGTCACTTTGCACACGACTGTAAGTCACCAAGGATGCCAGCATCAGAATAGTATTCCTCAACTATATTTCTGCACTCAACACAATCATTCCCAATAAGATGGCATCAAAGTCCTCAGCCTTTTCCAAGGGCTAATCAAGACAATACCCAACCATGCTACAGAAATCGTCTCTCAACACAATACACCACATCTGAATACTTCTCAAAATAGGATTTTGACATGTACTATACATAAGGGGGGGGGGTGTTCCCTTTTTCTTTTTCTTTATTTTGCCCCTGCCCTTCAAACAGCTTGTGTCCACCCCTGCCAAACAATGTCCATTTTCATCCAGACTTGGCATATTCATTCTATGGTGCATGCTAAATATTTTTAAAATTTAGTGTCAGTTGGAGATTATATTTATAACTTTGCTCATGTCATGGAAAATCGCACTGAATGAATATAGAAATGAAGCCAATCTTCCATTATAAAAAGTAGCAAATAAAGAATAAATGGGAAAAGGCACTCGTGACGAGGACCCAAGGAAGCAATAATGTTTCTCCCTCAGTGAAAGCACCAATGACCAGGTCAGCAAAGCAAGTTTTACATATTTTGCATAATCAATAGAACTAATATTAAGATGGACATATTACAGTATATACCAGTAGATGCATCTCAATTCACAGAAGAGAAATAAATAAAGATTCTGAATATCTGACTCACCCTTCACTAATCATTGTTCTTTTGCATTACAGCACCATCTTTTGGCTGTTGTGTTCTTTTTTGCACGTCACCAGGACTTCTCAAGCTATACCCATAACTAAAATTTCATATTTAAATGTTGAACTGTGTAGTCCTCAGAATCACAAGCTGTGAACAGGACAAATGTACTGTAATTATAGCGCCCCCTTTTGGTTTTGCACCAAACTTCTCAAACGTCTCAGGAGTGGAGTTTTGACTGAGACACTGAGGCTTGTTAACATTTTGACCATCTGTCAATGACTTGTAACGTTTTACCAAAATTGACAATGCATACCAAAATAAATAAATAAATAAATAAAACAAATCCCAATAGCTAGCAAATAAAGCGAAGTATTTTTCTTTGAGTGAAAATATATGTTTGCAAAAGTCGGTTTCACATTTCTTGCAATTTTTCTTTTTAATTATTGTATGCGGAAGTGGGTGTGGCTCAACCCGTCTGATGCGGCTTCACCTGCCTGAACGCAGTGACTTTTTAATGTGCAACTTGCAGCCCACAAGTCACGGGCCAAAACGCATTTAACGTTACTATAATGTCCCACGATGGTTGAAAAGGGGTTTTTATTTACAGGGACCCTGGATCTTTATGCGATATACCTACCCTGCAAATTTCACATTCGTAAGTCAAACTAGTTTGACCATGAAATGCCTTTTACATAATTCAAGGAAGAAAGAAACAATATTCAGGACAAAAACAACAGGAATCCAGCAGTACTGGTGCTTGGAACAATTATAGAATATTCAGAAAATCATCTTGCATCCCAAAGAGTGAGAATCACTGACCTGTACAATGATCCATGTAATACCTTTAGACAGCAGATGGCTGTTTACAAGATGGCGGCTGCATTATAACTTTATGCCCACTATTGTCCTCTGTCACTGCAATTTCAATTTTGGGTTGATTTGGGGTCTATCACGGGCAAGATTTTTGGTGTAGATTTTCATCCATATAATGTTTCTGTGAAGTGGTAATAAGATCCATCCAAGATCAGTAGCATAAATACAGTAATAATAACATATATATATCCTGTTCATAAGGTTAAGCCTCCTTAACTCATCTGTCTCTTTGTTGTCATTAGGCGTTGTTGATTCAGTTTTGCTGTGATTTGTCTTAAAATTTGAGTATGCCCATATCTTTAAACTTACAACATGTCTGCAAAGGTTGAAAAAGATCAGATCTTTTTGAGTTATCGCACTAACGTAATTAAATATCTGAATCTACCATTTTTTCCCCCACTATGTGGCGCTGCTTCAGTTTTGGGTCGATCTATCTCAAAATATGATCACTTTTAATTTGTTACCGATATAATACCTCTACAAAGTTTGAAGATCTATCAAATAAACTATGAATTGTCATCTTAACAAGAAACTGTCTGTGTCAGTGGACCAGTCCCAAATCTATATGTGTTTCTCGTCCGAAGAATACAATAAGCAACTCTTGTCAGAACCAATCACAGACACCAAGCCCCACCTATCATTCCCCACTTAGTCTTACGTTAGACATGTGTCACAGTGCTGAACTGGCTGCTTCATTTTACAAAGACTCGTCATTTTGAGCTAGGGTATGCGATTCTGGAGAAACCAGCAGATTTTGAAAGTATCCAACCGAAAATCCCACCCTCTCTCTACAGGCATCCCTCCGAAGCCACTCTTCCTAAACACATGAAGGCATGCTGCCTGATTACTGCTGCAGGGCGAGTTCACAAGAGCGAGCGTGTGGGGGAGGGTAGCACAACGTATCACTGTCATATACAAATACCTAATGGCTAATTCACGTGTAAGAAAACACCGAACATTATTCTAATGAATGAAAACAATGAACATGCCTACCGCTAGTACTCACAGCTGTCAAGCTGTTATGTTTTAAATTTGATTTAAAATGGAGTTAGCTAGCAATAGCTGGCAGCAGTTATGTTATATGATGGATGGATGAATGGTTGGATGGATGGATGGGTTAGCAATACTACACAGCCAAAGTTTGTTTGAAAAGTTTATTTAGAATTTTCAGCACATTTCATCCATAATGTTTGCCAATGAAAGAGCTGCAGAGCCTACTGATCTCCCACGCTTTTTCTGCTTCACCTTTGCCTGATCTAAGAACTTTTTCTTCAGTTTTCACTCTTCAGATCTTTCTTCTCTTTGGCTGTTCCTCGACCACCTCTATTGCTTCAGTACAACAGCATGTGCCGGATTTACCTTCCCTGGTCCCCCTTCTTTCTCCTTTCTGCTTCCCCAGTCTACCCTGCCCTGTCCTGTGTGTGAGCATGAACGCCCCCTGTTGCTGATTGGCTGGAACAGTGTTTTATGGCTCAGTCCGAGCCACTTTGTTTTTTCCCCCGTTTACAAAGCCAGGGCTACAGAGAAACACACAGAACAGATGGCTAGGGGACTGTTAGGAGAAGGTTTGACAAAAATGTATCCGATTAAAATCTTATACCCTAACTTTAAGAAAATGAGAGGTTATTACTGAGCTTGTGTCTTTTATTCCTATGGGCCCTGATGCTTTTTAATGATGAACAGCTGGAACTTGTGGCTGGAAAGGTTGAAAATCCCTGTTCTAAGCCACGACCTCTGCCTCTACTCTACTCTAGTTTATGTAAACACCTTCATGGTAATCAAATATTTACCATACAATATTCACATCCAACACTAGAAAAAATGTAATCTCAGTAATTCTAACTGTGGTATGATTGTTGGGTCCAGATGGGCTAATCTGAGTATTTCTGTAACTGCTATTCACTTGGGAATATCACACACAACAGTCTCTAGAGTTCTCTAGGGAGAATGGTGTGAAAAACAAAAAACATCCATTGAGCAGCAGTTCCACAGATGGAAAAACCTTGTTGATGAGAGAGGTTAAAAGAGAACGGCCATATTGCTTTGAACTGATAGAAAGGCTACAGTAACTCGGATAATCACTCTGTACAACTGTGGTGAACAGAAAAGCATCTCAGAATGCATGTTTTAAACCTTGAGGGGATGGGCTACAACAACAGACGACCATATCAAGTTCCACTCCTGTCAGCCAAAGATACAAAGCTAAGGCTGCAGTGGGTAAAGGCTCACCAAGACTGCATGAATCCATACACCCAACCTGCCTTGAGCTGAAATGCTGTGAGTAATGTCTTCTTTAGGAATGAATCAATACCATAGTTTTCAGACCAAGTATGAGTACTGATGCTGACTTTCTGGTACTTACTGACAACACTTACTGACACTGGTACTTACTGACAAGGCTGGCTGATGTCTAAAAAAACTATATACTTGCCAATCATCACTGGCCACCTAAAACCATCTAAAGCAGTTATTTACAAACATCTTATACCACATATCACCTCAAAAAGTATCACACTCTCCACGTACCACCATCATGACATTATGCTCGATCGTCAAGAACAAAATACTGGGTAAGAGTTTCTGTTATTTTCATTGCACAAGGGCTATCGTTTCACATTTTCTCTCTCCATGCTCGTGTTTGCTGCATGGTGTGTTGTTGCAGTGTGTCTTTCATTTTTTATGTTTAATTAGATTACTTGTGTCATATGAGATTATTTTCATACCTCCTCTGGATATTTTAACAGTTTGCACTCACAGTCTAATGTGTTTAGTTTTTTGTCATTAATATTCATGGTCCTGTTTATATTGCTCGTTAATATCTGTTATAGGCATTGTCACGAGGATGAGTACATTGGCACTGAATCGACGCCAATACTGGGTGCACCCCCAGTTTTCTTGGCACACTTTACACCCGTTAATAACAAGCAATCATCACTTGAATGGCTCAGCCTATTTGACATTTGTTGCTCACAATGTGCATCCCTTCATGGCCACTATTTACCCATCTTCTAATGGCTAATTTCAACTTAATATGGAAGTTATTATTAAATCATTGAATACACCATATCACAAAGCAAAAGTTGTCTGACTGGTTTCATGACCATGAAAATGGCGTTAGGGGCAGCATGTGGTTCAGTGGGCTAAGCCTGCGTGCCTGTAGTCAAAAGGTTGCTGGTTCAAACCCAGCCTCAACACGTCTGTGGGTCCGTGAGCAAGGCCCCTAACCCCCAGCTCCCTGGGCGCCCCAACAGGTGGCTGCCCTTCACGGACAGCTTACTCTACAAAGAGCAAGTTGAGGGAGGCGTAAAAAGACGATTCCCCATGGGGATCAATAAAAGTATCAATTATAATTATCAATCATTTATGACAATGAGCTCAGCACTATTCAGTGGCCTTGCCAGACACTGGATCTGAATCCAATAGAACAGGTTTGGGATGTGGTAGAACAAGAGATTCACAGCATGAATATGAAAATGCTTGATGCAATTTTGTCAGCATGAACCTGAATCTCAAAGGAATGTTTCTAACAGAGATGGCACGATATGATTTTTTCAGGTTGGATCCCAATAACAATAAAATTTTGAGTATCTGCCAATAATGATTCCAATCCAACTTTTTCCCTTTATTAACTATTAAGCATTAAATGAAATATTGGCATCAATACATTTAATTAACATGGCAAACTATCTACATTTAGTGTTGTAGGAGCACTGTTTGAGTTTTCTAGGATTAGGAAAATATAATGGCCAAGTTGCCCAAACAAAAGCTATACCGCAATGCTCCAGGAAGAAATCTACAGCTAACATGATGTACACAAGTCTACCTCTTTGTTTTATTCAGCAACAACTTTCAAAAAACAAAAACAAATATTTCTTAAAGTGCAAATTGAGCAATCTGTTGCCAAATTAAACAAAATAAAGAAATCAATCATAAAAATATCACTGTAGACCCCAACTAACAATTTCTAGTCAAAAAGTACACACAAGCCTCCTATACAAAACATACAATGGAGCACAGATGAACTTTAAGTAGAAATTAACCAAACTTTAGAAAGAATACCAGTCTGAAGACATTCAGTTTGTATAAACATTACTATGTACAGACTTTAGAAAATCAACACTAGCCTTACAAACATTGTTTCTGCGTTTTCATCCCTTCAGCATAAAGTACAGGGTGATTCACAAGGATCCCTGCAAATGTGAAAATCTGCAAATAAAAGACATCCCTAACCTCAACCCATTAGTCTGCTGGGCTGAATGATGACATAAAAAGTCTATTTAATAGCAAGTTCTGAACAAACAGTACTGTACTGTATGTAGGCCTACACTTGCATGTCAAATTACTTTGTCATTTCCCATCAAGACCAAGATCAAGAGACAAAGATGCGCAGTGTACCCAAGCCAAGACTTTTAATATTAAAGATCTATACACACACACACTAAGGTCAGTCAAGACCACAGGGTGGACAAGAATTCCAAACTCACACTCAAAATGTTTAACATTACAATGAAACATGCAACTAACTTATCAAAAGACTTGAATCATGTAATATATTATTTATGACTTAAATAAATGTGTAGTATATTTAGCATTGTTGATACTTAATCGTTTAAAATACATATTGACGATAATTAAGCAATACCTGCAACATGTGAAAATCCCTTACATCCCATCAAACTAAATGCCATAAAAATAGCGTTTTCCAATGTCTGTATAAAATTTGAGCCGCTATGCTGAGGACCCCAAAGGCACTCCACGTTGAAAATGATCCATATAAACACCACACTTTCCTTTATTTTAACAAACTTAAACGCAACGTTAGAAACCTACAGTGGCTGTATGACTTAAGGTTTCCGAAATGTTAGTGTAATGCTCATATCTTAGTGTGCTGGTTTCAGTTTCATATTATCAGCCAGGGTTGCCAATTTGAGTCAGTTGGCTAAAGTGAGATTTCCAATTGCAGACCAGTCTACAGACACTTGCATACGCATTTACACGTATGTAAGTTTTATTACCTTGTAGACTTTGCAAACAACCCCAACGCTTTTGATATAGCTAATTTTAGGTTAACAATGGAATTATATAGATTTGTGGTATGATTTCTTGCCTGAGAGTGGCAGACTGAAAGCCTGAGTGTCACTAAAGATGCGTGAGAGTTGGCAACCCTTGAGAGCATTTTATTCCAATTTAGATACAGCGATGATCCTGCCAGTCACCCAGCACTTAATTCTGTCAAATTGGACCACCTAAAGTAACAAAGAGTGATTAAAGTGCCCGTTAACTGACCTGAATAGTCGTTTATTTTCTTGTAAGAGATGGCACTTGGCGCCTCACTGCGAATCAAGTCGGCTAGTTTTGTTATACCCATTATTTAGGTATATAAATAAATAAGAATAATTTATGTTTTGGGGAAAACGCGACAGCACTTCCGGGTTTGCGCGTATTACACTGACGCCGCCCACAATGGCTGGGCGTGATGACGTAATAAAGACGAGCAGCTCCCAGTTTGTCACGCTCACCCCGCACCACACCTCCGCCTTCTGGCTCTTGTTCAGGCTAAAAAGAAATCGACTGATAATGTTCAGAAACCTGTGATATTTCGGAAAATCGATACAGTGGACAAATACATACATTTCTACACAAGTTTATGATAGATAAATGCAATTTTAACTATTAAATTTAAACTAAAACAGACCTGCCATTTGGGATAGAAACTTAGATTTAATATTTTCCTGGGTTATTCTTTTATTATACCTGTACATGGCCCATTCTGTGCTCTCACCTAAAATATGGTCAAATGACAATTGTAATGTGTAATTCTTACCAGCAGACACATTCCTAAAAAACAACAGTAGTACTGGATCAGCTGCAGTTGTTCAAGTCAAAGTAACCACGTTAATAAAAAAGAACCACATGGCAATAGCATATAGTGTAGGTCAACATCTTCAGAAATCTGAAGAAAAAGGAGTTGATTTTCTGTTAGAAATTATTTTTTTATAACAGTAGTTTAGACCATCTGGATTCCAGCCATAAAATCTTTCAGTTAAGTAGGAAATTCTATTTAAATTACATTTATAAGACTATTATTATTTATGCTATAAGTAGTCCATTTCGGCTGTCTCAAGGTGCTTTGTTATGTAGTCCAGCAGGACTTTCTCATTGGTTTTATCTTTCAAGTAGAAGTGGGATCCAGGAAGCATTTGTATGTTGAATTCTCCACTCGTAATGTCCCTCCAGGCTGTCAAAAAGCAGAAATATAATTCATTAAATAGGAATAGTAGAGTGCAGGTTTTCTGTTTTAATTCTGCACTCCCAGGTACTAAAGAGACTCAAGGTAAACTGTAGACATCTATCCATTCTGGATACCACTAAGGCTGCTGTCAATGCAAAGACTATTGGCTGAGGCTTGGTCTGCCATCGTGCCCCTTCTTGAATATGTTACTGAAATAAACAAGCTAAACTCACAAGCAGTTCATTTTTGTTTTGTTTTTTTGAAGAAGTTTCTATATACTTTTCATTCTCACCTTCTAGATCATGAGGAGAATCTTCAGTTCCATCAAAACAGGACACGGGACATGAGAGAAAAGGGTGATCAGGTCTTGAAAACCTATGGATGAATGACAACATCTTGCATTTACTTGCAAAATAGCCAAAAAACATTAGCAAGCAACAATCTCTGCAAGTGTGTACTGCCACAACTAGACTACAATCATGGTTTAACTATACTTGGGTGGTTTAGGTTATGGCTTTAGCCTCAATTCTAGAGTCCTAAAAAAATAAATAAAGAGAACTGACTTGAAGTTTTCCACAATGTGAAGATCGGCTTTCAGGACAGGTAAGAACAATTTTACAATCTCAGGATCTGCCAGGATTTCTGATGGAGTTCCCCCAGCAATCTTCATCCAATGCAGAAACTCCTCATCAGAGAGTCTGCTTTTCTTAGGAGCCTGAAGTCGTGTCTCTGACTGTGGAATCGAAACACAAAACGTTGTAAATATTGGAAGGGAAAAGAAATGTGAGATACTGTAAAAAAAATATTTCACATCCCACCATAGGTGGACATATCAGGTCCTGAAAGTAAAAACCCAGACCAAGATTTTGTTTCAACCAGCTAGTTGAGTATAAAGAGTTACAGTACTCAACTGGCTGGTTGAAACAAAACTTGGTCTGGATTTTTACTTTCTGGACCTGAAATTTCCACCTCAGCATCCAACTTACATAGGGAGCAGAGACTCCAGACAGGAACATGTGCACAGGTTCCATACTGTGTACCCTCTTCAGGTGTTCAGCCACCGCACAGCAGATCATGGCTCCAAAACTACGACACAGATATATTAACGGGCAAGTCACACAGGCCTCATTACTATGGCCTGTGGGATCAGCCGCGACCATCACCGAGCATCATGTTATACCTGTGGCCAAACAACGCAAAGGGCTTCTCCTGCAGTGCTGGTAGCAGTGCACTGACAACCTCATCCACGACCTCCTGCATGCTCCCAAAGAAATGCTCCTTCACTCTGGCTTCCCTCCCAGGCAGCTTAATGGAATACACTGCAGGTGGGCCAGAGAGCAGATCGTTCCCTTCAAAGCATTGTTCTCCTGCCTATTAATATCTCACCATTCTAACAATAATCGACCCGGTAAGTTTTCCAAAGCAGAATACAGCTGGAAGATTTTTGCATTTTTTCCGTGGATGGTGAACTGAGGAATAGCCACCATCCTTAACTAAAGGTGGAAATTAAACTGACCCCTAACGTGACTGCTCGAAATGTAAAAACTCAGGAAATGTCAAAATCTAAAAACTGGTCAGGAACACATAATAAGGTTAAAACTGCTTAAACTGTTATTAATAATGATGATGAAATGATTCATAGTGCCAGACAGCATGTAGAGCTATTACAGGTCACCTGTCCCTGTACATGTGTGTTGACGGTCCGCCAGGCAAACCTTCAATAGAGCTGTGCAGCAGGTTTCCCCAGCGGGCATAATGAACGGATCCGCCACCGGCCCATGGAAAACACAACAGTCTCACTGCGGCTCCGGGCTGCCTACTGAAACAGTTGATCACCTTCTCCATGGTACGAACCTAGGAACAAACTTTATCAATATTTAAAATTTGATGCACTTGAAGAACGTGGCTCCCAAATGAAGCAATATATTAAAAGATGTTGGAACGCTTTTTAAATCGAGATAGGATTCAAGGGTTTTATTTGTCAAACAGTAGCGATGTTACGCGTCGCAAGAAGTAAAAACAAACAAAAGCACATAATCTGTAACAATTAAAATCGGTTTAATATTCGTGTTTTACATTTCTCGATATGATATGCGCAAACCTCTCAAGCTTTCTGTGGTTAAACAGCTTCAGCACTTCGTCCTGGGAAATAAATTTCTCTTTCCTGCTCCTGTAAGAAATGTTTTAATGAAGATTTTCCTCATTGCGTCACTTTTCACATACAAAAACCATAATGTTCCTTTCGGTTATTTACAAGGAAACAGTATTTTAATTGTTTTATTACCCGTTAAAGACGAAATTTTTATTCTGGAAAAGAGGAAGATATACTATAATCCACTACCATCACGTGACTAAAATTACTTCCGGCTGTGATGCATGTCGGGTAATATAGTTATTAAGACGGAGTATTTCTGCAAGACATTTGAATTCCCTTAAATTGAACGAGCTACCCAGCTATCACAAATTTGAAATCAGGACAAAAAAACCCACTTTCGTGCGGGTCCAGGATAAATTCAGTGCCCTTGGTTTACAATTATGAGCAAGCCAAATGTGTCGTAAGGTGTACAATTTGGCATGTGACAGAATGTTCTACCATGTCATATTTGCAATTTATATAGTGGCATTGTGAGTACTCCTGCCTCACACTTCCATGGTCATTGGTTTGAATCCCACCTTTGCTTTGTGTGTATATGTGGTAGTTACATGTTCTTGAAGTATTGCAAGGGTTTCCTCACCCCAAAACAGTATTAAGTTGTATTTGGAGAGGATCCGATTTACATGGGGACATAATGCATTTTATTTAAAATAGCCCAAGGACACTGTACATAACAAGAAAATAATAATAAATTGATTTTAGGATAATAAATATAATATTTATAAATAAATAATACATTTTATTTAAACGAGTCTTTCAAGATACCTAAGTACATTGTACATAAGGAAAAAAAAAAGATTTTAAAGCAATAAAAACATAAAATGAATTTGGATATATAAAATTATAAAACTGAAAAGGTTAATTAGGGCTAACAAAATGCACAATTAAATAGGTCAATTTTAAACTTCGATGTAAAAACAGAGAGGGTTGTGCAGGCACGGGGCTCCAGAGACACAGCCTTCCACAGCCCTCATTTGCTTTTCAGATGCGCTAAGTGAAACGTCAATATCTGGATGGAATTCACTGTATCTTTGCTATCTCTGGTAATTTGGGAAAAAGACACATTTTTCATCCTGTCTAAATTGGCCAGTCAAATCACTTAACCAACTACACAGGGAACCTCCCCAGGTAGCAGACTGTCATCCTGTGCAGGGCATACATCATGCTGCCTGGGAGGGCCCTCCCTCCTCCTCCCCCTCCCCATCGCCCTGACCCGGAGAAGCAGTCGAAAGATGGATGGCCGCTGGATGATCATACTGTTCAAAGGCGATAAAGGAAAGCACTAGCAAGTTATTTTATTGTGCACAATTTCCTGTAACTTAGACAAAACACTTAAACCTTCACATTGATTTGTGTCTTATTCTGCTTCACAGACATGCAGAACTCCATTATTGCAACTAACCTATTGACAAGTAGATTCTGTTGTACCACAAAAAACTGTATTTTTTGGTAACACAATTACTTGGCATCTCCAAGAACCTGTAGTAGATAAGTGGAAGTAGATGGATGAGTCACTTTGTGTGTGTCACAATTTCTATTATCCTGCACTTGCTTGTTACATAGTGCTAGACATTAATACTTTGAAATAATATTTTTAATAACCTTTTACAATAGGCTGTTGAATTTACAATGAGAGTGCAGTCATCCACCACTTGTGTTTGTAGAACAAAACAAAGGCTTAGCATCTCGGTTTCAAACCGCATGATGTATAATAAATGCAGTTCGCTGTACAAAGCTATATTCACAGAAGTAAAATGACTGGGTCTGGTTTAATCCAGCCCAGACTACGTGTACAACACCCAGTTTATGGAAGTGGAACAAATAACAAATTGGACTGAATGAGGCATTTCTCCCAAAAAGTGAAGTCAATGTAAGTTTTATGGCTCCAGGCAATTGTAATTCAGAGAACCAGAGAAGAGAGGTGCTGTTTATTTTAAGATAAGTGCAAAAAAAAAAAAAATGAAGGTGACAGCAGCTTTTTATTCGACTGGCATTTGGCTCTGGTGGAGTATTTCCTGGTCCTGAGATGCTATGGGGAGTTTCTGTGGGGCTCCCCCTTGGATAGGGACCCTTTCCAGGGCCAGCTCTGTGTGGGCCAGCGCTCCTCCAGTCAGATGCATGGGGGTGCTCTCCACTGTCACCACACGGCCACAGAAATTCTGCAAAGCAACCAAAAAGCAACAGGGATGTTTTCCAGGCTCAAGTGTGGGGGTTGTGGGTCTGCAGCTGGTTGGCACATATAACTAAAGGTTAAAAAAAAAAAATCTATCAGGTGCAATAAATGGGCTTGAAATGACAATCGCAAAGACATCTTTAATGTATGGTGGGATTGTGCATTTTCAGAATGCCACTCCAGAAAGAAGCTGATGAAAAAGACAGAAGACGCCAAAGTGCTCAGGTTATAAAACATTTTGTCTGAGGCACTAGGTGACTTAGCATGTCATGATAGAAACCAGTGCAACACAGTATAACATCAAAGGTGAATCAGCAAGAGATAAACATTAGAGTTAAAAGGATCTTTTGCTTTGTGATACAATTTCGGTGCTGCTTCAAAAGCGATACACTTACTGTGACATATAATCCAGAGATGCGGGTGGGGTGAAAAACAGATCCAGCATCTTCAGTCTTCACTTTGGATGACTCTATACAGTTTTCCTGATACTTTTTGGACTCCTGTAAATTGGAATAACTCTAATTAAAGAAATGAACTAAATACATTAATTACTGCATCCCCACAGGGATTCAGTATGAATAAGAACTTCATATTGTGAGTGCGTACGGATCATATGCTGTGAGGGGGAAAAGGTGTAGTGTCATCTTTCTTTGCTTTGGTTTTATTTTCAGCGGTGAAAGAGGAAACCAGGAACACAGACAAACTGGTAAACAGTGCCTTTTCAGCTTCTAGGGAACAGAAAGTAAAAATGTTCAAACCTTACATGATCTCTCTTATTCAAGAAGGACTTAATCACACACATGCTATAGTACTCTCCTCCTTCCTATAAGCCTCCGCTAACACAATAGATACCCTTTGATTGATAGTACCTGGTTGTGCATTGGCATCACCAATGAGAGTGAAAGAATTTGGAGTGCTCTGCTGGCTGTGTGCCACATGTACCAGTGCAATCTGATATCAGGCCAGCGCTTTGAAAAGCCCAGTTACGTACATAATGGTGTGGTCACCAGTTCATGCACACAGATCTCTCAGGTAGTAAAACCTTCTACATTCAAGTACTGCGAGTGGTACAAGTTTTTTGTGGTGCAGTCCAGGTGACAATCTCAGCTTTTTCTACAGTTACTTTAGTAGCAATTTGCTGATTTGCTGATAAAATAATTTAGAGTACGATGATCAGATAATCCATGTCCTTTGAGGTACTTCAGGTTTAACAACCAACTTAAAAATAAGTAGTTTAGTTCTTTTTCTGCTTTGACTAGTTTGTTTCCTTGATTGAAAGGCTCATCCAGCTGTTTCACATTAACATTATTGCCAATTACCATGATTATAGGAGACATACAGCAAGAACTCCAGGTCCTTTTAACTGAAATGGTAGATTACAAACCCTGTCCAAACTCAGAGTGTCCCCCCTGACAGGGGTTATCTGGCCACCCTATTGAAAGGGCCCCTATTATGCTTTTCCAGGTTTCCCTTTGCTCTAGTGTGTTATGTAGCTGTATGTGCATGTAAACAGTCTGCAAAGTCTTAAGGCCCAAAGTACACAGCAAAGGGAGTAACTCTCACCACTAAGGGTGTAGCGGTTCTGAAACTCAGACAGAAACTGCGATGCAATCATTCATGATCTCGTATCGAAATCCCCCCCCCCCCCCCCCCCAACACCCTGCTGCAGGCATAGCCTCTTCATGTCTGATTACGGTACTAATGTTACAAAAGTCATTTTTCATTTCACAATTCTACCCTGTAACACAAGTAAATCACAAAATCATCATTTAAAGTTAATGCAAGCTGTATATTTTATAAATATTACATATTACACCTAGAGATGCAACAGTATGAAAATTTTGCATCACAATTATATGACCATGACTATCACGGATATCAGTATTATTGCTGTATTGTTATGTCCCAAAAATGTTCAAAAAGTAGACCTACTGACACAGACAGAAATCATTTCACCAAGTTTTGTATTGATAATCACACAGCAGCACTATGCATTTTTTGTTTGCATAAACATTAAAACAATAGCACTGACACCTTGCCTATACATTAAAACAATAGCACTGACACCTTGCATTAACATTAAAACTCTTGCTGTCTCTGCCTTCTGCTATGTTTTCACTGACAGAAAACAAACCCACTTTGCATGCTGGCCCTGCACACCTGCATCTGGGAGGCCTTTCCTAACTTTGGTTGATGCTAGACAGCATTAGAGTGAGTTTTTCAAAGCTCAGTTTTAATAATAATTAAACTTTGAAATGGTAGCACTAAATGTCGGGAATTTCCCCTGGTTTACTGTAAAACAAGTAACTGTTTCATCCCAAGTTACAAAACTAATTTTTAATTCCATAATTAACACTATAATACATGTAAACCACAAAATTATTAGTCTATTTAAAGTTAGGGAAAGCTGTACATTTTGCAAATATTACACATTACACCTATTTTGTCTTCCAACTGTGTGTCATGTGATTATTTTGATCCAATCATAATTGAGTGATCCCGCCTGCTGTAAAAGCTAGGCTAGTTTCATTAGCTCAAGATGTAATACCCCTCTTTAGTGTTCCAAATTGTTGGTGATTGATAAAACCCAGAAATGTTTTCCCCATTATTCAAACACAGACGGAGACAGGCGCAGATTCGGTAGGTATATCATTGTGCGGACTCTCCATTTATTTCTATGGCCATAACCGTAATTCCAACTATGACAACTTAAACGTCTACCCAGCCCTAACCTTAACTATGAGTAACCAAACAAAATACAAGACTTTTGGTTTTTTCGACTGCATTCACAGATTTAAAAAAAAATTTAAGTTTGTATTGTGGAGGCCAAAAACTGACTCCACAAGCTAAAAAGTAACGTTTTTATCCTCATTGTGGGGACATTTGCCAAATATAACACCACCACCCCAAATCACCCCACACACGCACGCACGCACACACACACACACACATATTCATGCCTCTTGATTTGAAATAACAGTTCAGTATGCCCCTGTGTGTACGGCAACCCTTTCTCTAAAACTTAACGGTGATTCGGCTTGTACTACATAATGAATGTCATAGATGACCACAAGAAATTGTACACTGACTGTTAGGCAATACTGTGATTTTTTTTAAGAATCTAGGGGGAAAGAGAGTTTACTGCACAATGTGTACGAGTAGCAGTGACAACGAGTTTTTCTTGTTTTTTTTTTTTAAGAAAACAAGAAAAAGAAAAAAGCGACAATACTGGAGACACCCAGTTCTAAAAAGTGTCTAGAACACAGTGAAATTAAACTCGTGCAACAGCTTAAACTTCACAGCAACCACTCTGGACAGTATATCAAGATAAGCAAAATTAATATTGATTAAGTATCGCAGTAACATCATCATTCAGTTACTTACAGTGATAAATAACACAGAGCTTATTGTTTATTTTTAACCAGATTTTTGTTGGATATTAATCGAAAATTGATGTCTATAAATTATGCAATTGTATAAATTATTCAAAACTAAAAACAAAACAGATAGCCATAATTTAATATTATCCAATAGCATAAAATAGAACAAATATAATATAAAATGCATAATATTAAACCTTAAAAAATCAAATAAAACCAACAGCCAACCATAACAGCTGCAATTAGCTGAAAATACTTGTCACCAAATACAGGCTAGTCATGTAAACCAAACAAAATGTTTTCTTCCTATCCAAAGAAAATTGATAAGATGTGTAAAAGAACTGATGGAAAGACTCGATTTGGCTTGAGAGCAGATGACTTGAACCTTGGACCTGACTTGGATCCTATGACACGAGAATACTTAAGGTGATAGTCTCCCCTTTGGATACCATAACGTTAATTTTATAGTTTTAGTGTATAGTAATTCTCTGCTGTCTGCATTTTCATTTGGCTGAATGCAAGGTCTCCTAAGTTATTTGGAAAGATGCATCACTCCTGCATATACATGGACATAGATACTGTTTAAGGACAACCCTGACGGAGCTGGACATTCTATTTTCAACCTTTCTCTGCTTATGAATGACTTAACCTACGACGCACTGTGGTGGATTTTTGCTGCAGCAAGTTTTAATCACTAAAGGTAAAAAAAATTGACTTAGGTACAAGATACAAGATAGTGATTCGAGTTACATGACTCACAGCTCGACTGACTTGAGTCACAAATTTGATGACTTGTGACTCGACAGATGGATGGAAAGAATTGGACTCAAACTTGAGGGCACATGACTTGAGACTCGACTAGGACTCGCCAAAGAGCGACTTGTTCCCATCCTTGCGGATCATGACAATGCAACTTTGGCAGACTTGGCATACAAGCCTTCATAGAAATATGTTTGTTTCAGAATGATGTCGTTCAGTTTCCTGAAATGGCCTTAAGTCAGTGTTTTTCAGTTTCCTCTGTCTACCACTTATAACTGGCCTGAATTGTGTGGATATAATTCCTAAAGAAATTAATCTAGAAGTGGTCTCCAATAACCTTGCTGTCTCCATCTGCACTGGTTGTGGAGCTCTTTTTCCAAGCAAACAACCTGTGGAGTTGTTCAGCCAGCCAAACCCCATCAGTGAGGTGTTTGGAGTGAGTGGATCCACATTTGCCACATAGGATAAAACGTGACCAAGGGGCTTTGAATTGTTTGTGCCTTCTACTTCAATAAGAGGTACTGAGAACCACCTCAGTGCTGATCTAACCTTCTTAGGGTGATGCTAAAGACTAATTTTATGAAGCAGATCTTTCGCTTGCAAGAGCCACCAAAATATCGAGTGTTAGGAGGACTGAAGTAAAAGTGAAATTGCTGGTTGTCCAGCTGTGCTGGCAAAGGCTTTGAAGACTTCCTGTAGTTCAGCGCTGCCTTGAAACCTGAAGGGTTTACAAATCACAAATCACAGCAAGGGTTTATCCCCAGGAAGATGAATTTAGTGGAATATCCCTTTGCCATCACTCTTGACAGACATAAGATATTCCCAAAAGTGAAGGAACGGAGTGCTTTCTATCAGATGCCTGGAAAGCCACACAGCGCCATTTGCATTTTTGGAAATGAAAAGTCAAATTGGAAAATGAAAAGCATTGTTTTGAAAAGCAAGTTTCACTCACTGTCGGTGGTGTTGGGTTGCAGTATTCACTGATTCTGTTGCATGCAGGGGCACAGAAGCATTTCTCTGCAATGCTAATGAGAGTTTATTGTTTTGTATGTTATATTTCACCATTGCCTTTTGTAAATGTTGTAAATAAAGTTGTTCTAACTGAGTTTTATCATTTGTTTAATGTTCAGTGCAAGTTCAGTGATTTTTAGTAAGCTAGTTTGGTAGTTGCTTATTAACTAAGCTGTCTGTCTTCAAAATGGTCAAATTGCTGGAGAGGGTGCCATGCTACTATAGCAAAATAATAGAGCACTTTGTACAGAAAGAAAGGAGAGCAGAATTTACATATGAGTAGCTGACTGACTATAATAGTTTGGTTAAACTGCCAACACTGTGCTTCCCTCATTTTAAAAATCACCATCTGCCACTGGTGTTGTTGTATTTTCTGCTTCTGCTCAGGTTAGGTGTTTCTTTGCTATCACATGTTCTTGTCAAGCTACCAGCAACTAGAAATTTCTCCTTGGTTCCTTCAAGTATGTAAGCATTAACAGAGCAACTTTCCCACAGTAAACTTTCATTAGGTTACTATTCATAACAGTTCTATGTATTCAATAAGCAGTGCCTGTCTATTATACCCATTTAAATTATTTTAATTTGTTAGCACCATATAATGTATACAGGCATATAATGTGTTCACATTATTTTTAATATTTCTTAACACTGGAATTTCAAAATAGATCTGCCCCCAGCTCAACTCGTCCATACAGTTCTGTTTTTTCCCTCATCTGAGTACCCCCTGCAATTCTTTGGCGCGGACGCACCCCCCAGTTTAAAATACTTCACTTATACCAGACAAGATGGCTTTCTTTCAAATGTGGTTCTGTTAAATATCCATTCAGTTTTCATTAAGGCTTAAATTCCAATTAGTTATGGGACTGAAACCAAGATGCAAAGTTCAAAAATGAATGAAGAACTCACCCGCAAAACCTTATAGTCGGATGTCTTAGCTACAAAATGCTCCCAGGATTTTCTGATCAGCTCTTCCTGCTTGTGGTTAGATCGTATCTATAAAAAAATAAAAAGAACGAACATTGTTAAAGCCCCATGAAATAAAGGATATATCTGTAAAACAGATGCTGCTGGAAGTGGGACAGTGGAGTTAAGGACCAGCAAGCATACAGGTCCCACTAGAGCCCATGGAGTGAATGGTGAGCACCTCCGAGTACATGAGCTGCTCCTCATCCATGTCCTTCTTACGCTGATGCTCCAGCAGATCTGCCTGCTGCGAGGCTGTCACCCGGGCCACATTCTCTGCCGCCTCCACAATGGCCTGCAGGCCCACCCCATCTGGAGAAACAGGCCTCACCCCCTCGAGCTCCAGCTTCCTGGTGATCTCCTCCCACACCTCCCCCACCTGCGGTAAAGCCATTTCCACACTTAGCAATCGGTGAACCCGTATGACAGATGGCGGCAGGTTTCTGACCATCGCATAATTACAGCACACAGCAGATTACAGTACATAAACATCAAAGTGTCATCCATGCTTTAAACAGGAACTGATTTATTCACCTTAAAATCCAAGTATCTCCTTATAATCGCAAGCGTGACGTAGTCCTCAGTTGTCAATCCAGGCAGATTTTCGAAACCTGCAAACATTTTAACAACATGAAGCTTCAAGGCATCACACCCTACCTGCTGTGGTCAGGTCAGACAGCCTCCCAACTCACCAAGATGACAGAATATGGAGTAAATCTTGGAACGGAGGTTCTCTGTCACGTCCATCACAGAGGCACTGGGTCGCTCTGCAGGCAGTGGCTCAGCTGAAGCATCTTCCTGGTAGGCAGACAGGATGGGTTTCTTGACGTCTGGCCATCCAAGGAACAAAGCAACAAATCATGCAAATGCTACTGGACTGTTGCTATAACCTTACACACAGTGTGTATACAAGTTGTATGTGTCAAAGTAACAGGGATTCCTAGCAGAACATTGCCCGGAACATCACACTGCCTCTACCAGATTGCCTTCTTCCCATAATGCACCCTGGTGCCGTCTCTTCCCCAGCTAAACGAGGCACACGCACCCGGCCGTCCACATGATGTAACAGAAAACGCAACTCATCAGATCAGGCCTCCTTCTTCCATCGCTCCATGGTCCAGTTCTGACGCTCACATGTGCTTTCAGCAGTGGACAGGGCTCAGCATGGTCACTCTGACCGGTCGGCAGCTATCCTGCCCCGTACGCAACAAGCTGTGATGCCCTGTGTGTTCTGACACCTTCCTATCATAGCCACCATTCACTTTTTCAGCAATTTCTGCTTCACAATCTCTGCTATGGGAATCAGACCAGATGGAGTAACCTTCACCCCCCACGCAATTCACTGGTTGGCCTTCCTTGGACCACTTTTAGTAGGTACTGACCACTGTATCCACCCCACAAGATCTGCCAAGTGGGTATTCCTTACCTTATGGGGACACCATGTCCCCACAACGTGATGAATACCCGTTTTTTTTCCCTTATGGGGACCAGTTAAACTCAATTTAATAAAAATCTGTGACTGCAATGAAAAAACTAAAAATGCAAAAACTCTTGCATTTTGCTTGATTACTTATGGTTATGGTTAGGGCTGGGTAGGGGTTAAAGGTTGTCATAGTTAGCGTTAGCATTTTTCCCATAGAAATGAATGAGCGGTCCCCATAAAGATATGTTTACCCGACTATGCATTTTGGAGATGCTCTGACCATCTAGCCATCACAGTTTGGCCCTTGTCAAAGTCGATCAGATCCTTCTGCTTTTCCAGCATAGTAACTTCAAGATCTGGCTCTTCACTTGCTTCGACAGGTGCCATTGTAATAAGATAATCAATGTTATTCACTTCACCCGTCAGTGGTTTTAATGCTACGGTTGATCGGTGTATGTCTGAATAAGACAGAAACCAGCTAGACTTTGGGAATTGCTCCATCCACAGAATTATGTACTGAATCTTTGTGTGTGTGTTTGTGTTTGTGTGTGTGTGTTTGTGTGTGTGTGTGTGTGTGTGTGTGTGTGTGTGTGTGTTTGTGTTTGTGTGTTTGTGTGTGTGTGTGTGTTTGCCCAGCCCAGAGGACATTCTCCTGCAGGTGCCCGGAGCTCCTGAGGGCCTTACCTGCGATCATTCCAGAGGGGTGGCGCCTTACCCCCAGCTCTCTTTCTTCCTCCCTCCAGAGGCGGGTGAGGAGCGCCGCCACGGTCTGGCCCCCCTGGGCCCCCCTCCAGGCACTCAGGTAAGGCAGAGTCTGTGGGTTGTCACACAGCCCCAGCAGGGTCCCCAGCACCTCGTTCTGCATGCACTGAGGGCAGGACTGAAAGCACAAAGGCAAAGAATGTGAATCAAACTGATTTAGCAGAATATCCTCACGCTGTGAGCACAGGAATGAACGCCCTCTGGTATGCTCAGTGCTACGCCCTCTGGTATGCCCAACTACACCCTGCAGTACGCCCAGTGCTACGCCCTCTGGTATGCCCAACTACACCCTGCAGTATGCCCAGTGCTACGCCCTCTGGTATGCCCAACTACACCCTGCAGTACGCCCAGTGCTATGCCCTCTGGTATGCCCAGTGCTACGCCCTCTGGTATGCCCAGTGCTACGCCCTCTGGTATGCCCAACTACACCCTGCAGTACGCCCAGTGCTACGCCCTCTGGTATGCCCAGTGCTACGCCCTCTGGTATGCCCAGTGCTACGTTCCCTGATACAAACAGGTTACTCCCTATGGTATGCCCAGTGCTACACTTTCTGATAGCCCAGGTTAAGCCCTGTGTTATGCCCAGTGCCATGCTCTCTGATTCACCCAGGGTACACCCTGTGGTACACCCAGTGCTACGCGCTTTGTTACACCCAAGCTACGCCCTGTGGTATGCCCAGTGCTATGCTCTCTGATACACCCAGAATATATATATAAACTTGAGCATATAAGCACAATGTTATTCTCTGACCTGAAGTAAATCAAGCAGAAGAAATACTCCTTCCTTTTCCAGAAACAGATCTTCAGTCATGTAGCACCCAACAATACAGGACCTTCAGAACGGGACACACTTTAGCATCATGTTAAGCAGCATGAACGAGATCAAAGCCACTCTGCGCTGGCACTTACCAGACGGCGTCCACGGTGGAAAGAATCAGCTTGTTATGGCCGAGGCCGCTGTAGAAGTTTGCCATGCTCAACTTGAGAAAACGTGCCACTATTTCCACTCCATCAGGCCCGAACAGCTCCTGTGAAAAACCCCACCAGTTTACTGTGCTTTTGAATGAGTGAATGAACTTTACATTTATATATATATAGTGCTTTTTACATTTATATATATAGTGCTTTTCAAATCCAGTGGGGAGCCACTTCAACCGCCACCACTGTGTAGCCCCCACCCAGATGATGCAACGGCAGCCAGTCTGTGTCAGTAAACCCACAACATATTAGCTAGGATGGTGAAAGAACAGGAGAGAATTCACCAATCAGATCTGGAGGATAAGAAGGAGGCCAGATTTGATAGGGCTAAGGTGGACAATTTTAGCCAGGACAGAGGGGAACCACCCCTACTCTTTCCAAAGACGCTCCAGGATCTTTTATGTCCTCAAGGAGTCAGGACCATGGTTTTACATTTTCATCGTTTTACTTTTTCAGATTGATCACATGGTCTGAACTGTAGGTAGTATGGCTGCTGACTTTTGAATGGCGATCCTCTCAAATCTGCCAGCGCACTGAGGTAATTAAGGGCTATGTGCAGATGTACTTCAGCTGGCACTACGGGACAGCCTCATCCTCCTTCGACATTCCAGTGAGATTTCAAACGGTTACCTTCCTGTGGACGTCCTCCTCGCACAGTGCCGACAGCGTCAGCAGGATGTCGGTTTTGACCTCCACCGTCACGCCGTCGTCCTCCCCACCTTCTTTCTCAAAACTAGCCATGATTCCTGTGAGCAATTGCACACCTGCTTCAAGCACACAAAGTCGACTCCATGCCAGTAGAGGACTGTGGGACGGGTGTGATGAGACACTGGGGATGGCAGCTTGATCAGAGACGCGGTCACACTGCTGTTGATCTACAATGCTACAGATGTTTCGCGTTTTTAGCGTAAATGCTCAGAAGCTGCAGGCGGAGGCAGACTCCTGACGTCCATACCGAGCAGCTGCCCGATGGCCCCCTGGTCACACAGGTCCTGGTTGAGCTGCTCATTGGCCAGAGAGCTCATGGCTCTCAGCAGACGTACGCAGTAGCGCATGTGGGCCTTTCTGCTGCCTCGGCCCCCGGCGGCACCACGGCAGCTGAACCCCTGTCCAAAGTAGGCATCTGTTTGAGGTAGACAGTTCAAAAGGTTTCTGCTCACCTCCCGAATTTTAAGGTCACCCAAAAAGCATTATCAGTTTCCTCCTAATTCACACATTAAACAGGTTAAAGTACTTCCTGAAATTTTATTCCTGATCACAAACGAGATGAAGGCAACGGTTCCGTTTTTTTCCACAATAACTGACCTATAAATACCTTTCCAAGTCTGTTTTGTTTTGCTCATGTGTGGGTCAGTATTACGCAGAACAGAAATTGCCCTGATATCCCCTTTTTTGAGAAAATTATTTTTAAAAAATGACATCACCAAAATAAAATGCTTACTACTGTCGAAGTGATTTCCAACTCAGTTTCAGTAAAACATGGCCCTCGATGTATGACGAAATTTTAGTTGTGATCTAGCAGTAGTTTTCACTGACTAATATTAGCAGACTTGATAACTGGTAAAGACTTCTCTGGGGTTATTTATCAATTTTTAAAAGTCACGCTTTAATGGTTGTTTCACGAGTAACTGTACAGCTTATAATGGCCTTATGACGGACACTTTCATTCATAAATGTATTTCTTTTTCATAGTTTGTGCTACACAAGTAATTATAACAGAGCATAATTAAATCCCAACCTCTCTAGTTAATTTGTCAAGTATGCAGTAGAGCTGGAAGTGCTGAGGTTGCTTCAGTAAATAAATAAAATTACGGCTATAGGGGTGTTTATTACTACAGATATGTAACCATACTTGGAAGTAGAAAACATGAGATTTAGTTCATTATGATTGTTATGATGTTACATTTTTGACTTTTAAAATGTATTTGAAGTATTTATTTTTACAATCTGCAAAGAAGCATTTCTTAGATTTTGTTTTTCAGACACGTTGACAGATGTATCGCCTAGGTTTACAAGTGGTCCTAATTGTGTTTGTTTTTGCAATTTAAAAGTAATTTCAGTTTAATTTTATATCTTACACTCATATTAAGTTAAGTATGTACACAGCTGACTTAATAGTTAATAAAAACAAAGAGTGATAATTTTGTGAAATTAAGGGACATAAAACATGTAAGCATGCTGATGCAGTGGTCAGCACTGTCGCCTCACTAATGCAGTGGTCAGCACTGTCGTCTCACTGATGCAGTGGTCAGCACTGTCGTCTCACACCTCCAGGACCTGGGTCTCTGCCAGTGTTCTGTGTGTGTGGAGTTTGCATGTTCTCCCCGTGTCGTTGTGGGGATTCCTCTGGGTACTCCAGTTTCCCCCCACAGTCCAAAACATGCTGAGGCTAATTGGAATTACCAAATTGCCCGTAGGTGTGAATGGTGTGTGAGTGCCCTGTGATGGGTTAGTGCCCCATCCTGCGTTATTCCCCGCCTTGCGCCCATAGTCTCTGGGACTCCCAGGACCCTTGGTAACAGCATAATGGCGTCCTTTTTCTATGCCTGAACACGGCCCGTAACAGATATGAGCTTGAAAATTCACATTAAAGCAGTTTTGCATGTGAGTTCATAATGCGTGACCGCTAGCCTTTCCAGTGTATGCGGCTTGCAAATCGGGCCGCGGTCACTACAACTACATAGAAAAGAAGTATGCGATTTTGGACGCAGCCTTAAGGTTTCCCACCACCATGCTGTAGCTTCCTGTGCCCCCC
>JAODJU010000046.1:19131862-19145318 GCA_026776725.1 Gnathonemus echidnorhynchus
ACCCCACCCCACCCCACCATGTCACCTGTCTCTGTGCACCACTCCAACAGCAGCAGCAGGCGCGTGTTCCCCTGGCAACTCATGTACTCGTCCACTAGCAGCGGCGCCACAGATGCCAGTGTGACCAGGGCTTGCAGCTGCAGCTCCTCCTGCTGGGCGGAGGACCAGTCGTGCCGCTCCACTTTCCTGTTAGGGTTGGCATGATGCAGCAGAGCCAACAGGACCCGGCCATCTTTGAAGAGCTGAAAAATACCCAAAATGAAGTACATAGGGGTAAACAAACCTAATCAGGTCAATCCTTTATGGACACTGGTAAAAGATAAATGGTCCCAATTATTTGAGCATAAATGCACAAAGGAATAAAAGTAAAATACATCTTCAGTTTCTTATCACTAAAACTAGGGGCGTCAGAAGCATTTTGAATGTGGGGGGGACACACTGGCATAAAACTAATATTTAATGTTAAATGTGGGGGTCCAAACGAATAATTATGAAATGTGAGGGGGACACGTCCCCCTCAGATTTAATGGTAGCAACGCCTATGACTAAAACGTGATGTTTATAAAGTAACACAAATGCAGAAATTTCACCTGGTAAGATTTCTAACTAAATTTTCTTCTGCGATTACCTGCAAAGCAGAAAGATCCCTTGACATCACAAAAATCAAATTGAAGAAAAGTTTCTTCATCTCAAAATCTTCATTGTTTAAAGCTAGCTTGAAGCTATGAAGAAGTGGATTCTGGGTTTTAACTAGGGCAAAGCAGAAAACAATTTACCAGCATCTGGTAGAGACAAAGTCACACAATGGTACAAATATCAGTTCAGTTTCTTAACAATTTGATCTCAGTTGTCTAGTAAAGAGCTTGTTGATAATGCATCATAAGTAAGAATAATATAAATATCAAGAAGACATTAAATATTGATTACTGGTTTATACCATTATAAAACATGAACACTTACTTTCGGGGAATGTGAGAAACAGAATGAGCTGCTTAGCTAACCCACTCTCCTGGTGAACAAAGAAAATAATCAGGAAATCAAAAATGTGGTGGAATAATTCTCATATATTACATCCATCCATCCATTTTTTACATGAATGTTACCAGAGGTGGAAATTTCAAATCCAGAAAGCAAAAATCTAGACCAACATTTTGTTTCCACCAATCAGCTGGTTACTCTGTGACTGTGACTCTTTAAACTCAACTGGTTGGTTGAAACAAAATTGTGGTCTGGATTTTTACTTGGACCTGACATGTCCGCCTCTGAATGTTAGTGAATGCGAATCACTAGACGCTCTGCACTTACGATCAGCGGTGCGGTGGGATTTTCTGCTATGAGAGAGATAATCACCAGTAGGTCATTTCTGAGTTGCAGCTCGTACTGCCGATATCCACTCAAAAGCAGGTTGAGAAAAGCTTCTTTTAAACACCTATAACACAGAGAGACAGTAAACAGTGTGTTTATGATTCTGTGGAACTGGTGGCATGCGGGAAGTGAGCAAGACTGTACTGGATCACTCCCTATGTTGGTATAAGGTTTCTGTAACTGGGGTTAACACCAAGGTAGATTCAAGTGGATTATTCCAGATAATCAGTGACTACTTATGGTCCGGAATGCATTACATGACATCTGATATTAGCTGGGCTAAGTGCATCTGTTAAAAATAATAATTAAATCATTTGAACTTTCTTCCTTTCACAGTGCCCTCTAATCCGGAGGTATCGATATCCAGATCTTCACAGGTTGTTCTCATTTCAGCTGAGCTCTTAATTACAATTTTCTCCTTTTCTGATTATGCTGTTCAGCAAATAAAATCACACGAAGCTCCAATACCAGGAAGATTACAGCATTCATTTTATTGTGCCTACACAGCATGATTTTCTCGCTTGCAGCTACACTGTATTGCCAAAAATATGTGGACAGCAGCTTACCCAACATCTCATTCTCATCTATAATAAGTTCTACACTTCTAGGAAGACATTCCATTAGAAGCTGGAACATTACTGTTGAGATTTTCTGCCATTCAGGTTGGGTAATTTTGTTTGGGTGTTCAGGTCCCTTTCTGTGAGTTTGTGTGGCTGATCACTTCACAACTGAACTTGTGGTTCTCCCAGGCAGCTCACGCAGGGCAGAAATTTTGCAAACTGAAAGATGGCGTCCTACGATGATTCAAAGTCACTGCCAATCTTTGTTTCTGGAGATTTCATGGCCATTTGCTTAATTATAAATCTGTGTCAGCAATGAGTGTAGCTTAATTAGACAATTCATCTAATTAACAGGGCTGCCTAGATACTCTTTGATGTATAGTGTAGGTAAGTCTACAACATTCTAATGAGATTTAAATTCTATCATTCACAATCTCAATGACTCATCCACCTATTTTTCATAGCTGATTATTTGGTGTAGTGGTTTACCTGGAGCCTGTCCCAGTAACTGCAATAGTATAAGATAGGAGACACCCTGAACAGAACGGCAGTCCACCACAGAACCCACACAAGCGCATAAGGGCAATTCAGAAAAATCTGGAAAAAATGCAGAGCATGTGTCTCATGAACACAAGGAGAACCTGTGAACTCAGCTAGGCTGGAGAATGCACAACCACAGTGTTAGTTACTGAGCTATCAACAACTCAAAAATCTACCCATCCATCCATCTTGGACCCACTTATCCAGTGCTATGCGACACAGCACCAGAAGCCTATAACCAGGAAATATAAGACACAAGGCAAAGGTGCATTCTGGATAGGGTACCAGTCCTTTGCAGAACACACACTCACATACTATGAGCAAAGATTCCAGTTCAACTGACTCCATGCCTTTAGACTGCAGTATGAAACTCACAACTCAAGGACAAGAACCCTGGAGGTATGAGTGGCAGTGCTGTCCACTGAGCCACCCGACAACTTAATCTATCATGGTTAATTAATCAGCTCATCTGGGAGCACGACACATGCTGCCCAGTCATTTAAGTACTTTTACATTTAAAGGTACTGCACCACCTAGTGTTGATTTACATTAATAACACGGTCCCTAGTTTACACACAGGATGCAGTCCATGTCGCTGAGCTGGGAGCTGAGCTCTTCTGCACAGCCTTTCTCCAGCAGGTTCCACAGCACTTCAGAGGAGCGGAACAGCAGCTGTCCCGACGGATCTGGTTCCAGCATCCTGGTGCAGAGCATCCTGGCCCCCTGCGCCTTCAGGATCAGGTCACAGTTCACCTCTGCGGTAAATCAGTGTTGTTTCAAGAAATGTGACCTCTTGAAAATTGCAACACAGAAATGAAGTCTGTGGTTTTTATGTCTATAAATAGGCTCAGTGTGACCTAAACCTACGATAAATATGAAAATGAAATGGCTGTTTTTAATAATTGGTCAGCCTCATCACACTTAAAGCCAATGACCAGAATTAACAGAGGATCCCTGTACAAAGAAACACGGGTGAGGGAAAAAGACGACGTCGTTGGATGTGGTCGACGTCCTGAACATTCACCTGAAGAGCTGGAAAGCAGCTGAAGAGCCTGGAGGAGCCGCAGCTTCACCTCCAGCTGCTGCTCCAGCAGCGCCATGGAGAGCACCAAGGTCTCGGCCAGCCCACTGCGCTCCACCATCTGAGCTTTGAACCTGGGGCTGGTGGGCCAGAACCCTCCAGAGGGCCATGCACAAGATGCGATATTGGATGACATTAGCAAGACAGCATTATTCTTCTATATACCAGGGATCATTTTCTGATCTTAAAATAATTTCCAACCTTCATCTACTGTATAGCAGTATATTGTATATCTTAAATAAACACTATGCAATTATCACATGTGGTATCTACTGCAACTACCATCATTAAAGTTTTTAGGGCCCTTGTTTTTCTGCGCCATTACTGCCCTATCAGATTTAAAGGGGGCGCGGCCAATACTCAGGTCTAAAAGACCATTGGCTGCCTCTAGCATAAAAGGAGTGGCTGATTCTGACAGAAAAGGAGAGTAAAACAGAAGAAAGACAAAGCTGTGGTTTTGGTTCGATTATATCCATTACTGGGGCAAAGCTATGTGTGAGACTATGACTGTGTACATTGTTCTAGCCATTTTGTGTAATAGTATTTTGTTTTTAATTTATTGAATTTATTTTTGCTGTTTGCCAGCTGGAAATCTTTTTTATTAGTGACCTAACCCTGAATTAGATGAGAACACATTTAATAGCTGGCTGTAAAGACATCCAATTATAGACGACTGCCCTCATGTGGTCATGCTGAAGCACTGCTCTCACTTACAGTGAGCATATGCAGACAGACTTGGAATGTGACATGCTACTTTGCTACTGCCAGTGCCAGCGGCATACCATCTGGATAGCTGGTATTAGGAGGGGGACTGTAGAAGGATATGATGGAATCGCAGATCTGTATCCTTACTTCAGTGCTGGGAACCCTCATCAGGTAACCTGAAACCGCAGAACATGTCAGCTTCTCTCCCACAACCCCCAGTGACAAGTCCTGCCAAGACCAACTCCAACTCCACATCATACCCAGTTGAGAGAAACATTCTTTAACAGTTGTTGCGTAATTTAACTCGTCCGAGGACTTTTCTTTCAAGAAAGGAAGCCTGAAGAGAGAGAAAAATTGCTGATTATTAAACGGTGCATCAGCCAGTACATTAGAGCTGAGTTTGCTGAGGAGACACGTCTTACCGGCATGTCTGGAGCAGGTCGCACATCACCTGAGTGTACTGGGGATGACCTTTGAGTGCACATATGTTGAGGATTTTGAAAATGCCAGCAAGGTCTTTCAAAAACTGTAATGTGTCAGTATAAAGGAAAACACATAAGACTATCAACAGAACAAAGGCTTTCAAGGGAAAAATCCAATATCTCACTGCTGCAGTCAATCAAAGTTATATACTTCTAAGGATACGGAGAAAATACACAATTACTTATAATTGCCTATAAAATTTCTATTCAGAGAGATAAGAGTTCCAGATTTTGGCAGAATCCAGCACAGAATTGAGATACTAAAGTACTCACATATACTTAAGTCTATAATAATTCTCCATTTATATAACCAAAGAATCTCCTTAAAGTACATTGTGTAAAAGATAGAACATGTGTGCCTTGAAAATGCACCTATCTTCTGCATGTATTAATTAAACAAGCTAAGTAAGTGATCTCAAGTGATCATAACCATGGAAAAGCCAACACCAAACATCCCTGGAGATCAAATCACCAATAATTGGGACAGTGGGGATTTTAGCTGGTAGGTTTTTCCATTCTACTGGGATACAGTTATACAAAGCCAGGCAACACCAGTCATTAAAAAAACCTTTAGAGAGTAAAAATGTTTCCAATGTAGGTCAGTGGTGGACAAAGGTAAAGTTATAATTAGATAAATCATGAGATGAAGGATACAACACCATACTTCCACCTCTTTGACAGTTTCTTCAGAAGGAAAAGCTGTCTCTCTTTCAAAGTTTCCTGGAAACGCAAGGGCAGTGATTTATACAGACACAAAAATCCAAAGGTCCTAAATCAACTCACCAATGACAATGAGTTGCCTGTTCACAAAAATTAGACCAGCTAGCTGACGTGTCGATGAGCTAATGTGTAAAACTTATTAAAGTACACATAGTTTTACTTTCATTGTATATCTCTATACCTGTCAATGATGCAAGTGCCATGATCGAGCTGGGCATGAATATAAAAATATGCCGGTCACTTACTGCAAATGGATCCTCCAGAAGTTCTATCACACGTCTGATTTCCATGAGTTTCGAAGAGACACGCTTTAAATTTAAAAGCAACGTGAACCATATACCGACCAGTAAGCAAGTACCTCCTAAAATTTTAAATACTAATATTGATTTTGTGACGACAGACGAGTGAGGTTAACCCACCTTAGTTTGCTCATCATTGTCACGGGCTGCGTGTTTGACCGCTTTAGTTCCCTGCCTTAAAGGACTTTTCGTCATCTGAACTGTCGTTGAAAGCATTTCTGTCTACGTTTTTTCCCAGTTAGCCCTTGTCGACTGGCATGTCGAAGATGACAAAGAATTTCATGTACCTGGTCGCAGCGGTAGTATCTGTGTTAGCGCTCAGTTTCATGTTACTATGGCTACTACAGCTTTTTTTTAGATCGGTACGGACTGCCGCTAGGGACAAACAGTGCTTTGCTGTTTCACGCCTCTTGAGCGAGGCTGAGAATGTCACCCCCAGTCCTATTTAGTCCAAAGATATACATGTTGGCGAGATGACTTCTCTAAATCGCCCCTAGTCGATGTGAATGTTAGCGTGTACGTGCCCTTTAAGGCTGTGCTGTCTGGAATCCCCTCTACGGTCCTGTACTAGATAAGCGATTGGAAGATTTCAGTAACCCATAATTAAATCGCATTTTTTTCTTTACTAATTAGCTGCATAATTTATTTTTTTGAACGAGTGACTTCACAGTTAGATTACACTACAGGCAATAGTATTTAAGAAAGAAACATTAATCACTTACATAGCCTATGTGAGCCAAAACCCATTGTGAAACCCATATTATACTAGAAGTGATTCAATGCAAAAGTAGATAAAATCCAAAGCCAATACATACATTTGTAGAATCAGGTAAAATATAATTCGTGGGCACTTAGTGAATTTTCAGAACAAGAATCATACTAGATCAAGGTATCTTGAGCTTAAGGAAATTCCTTCACTTAAGTGAGGGACTGCATAAGCACCATGACACACTGTGTAACTGAGTTAGAAGAAAATGTTAACACTGTATTTTAATCTTATATTTGAGGATATAAGCTCCGCATGAAAAAAAAAACATTTATAATCAGCTGATTTGTTTCTTTCTTTAATGTGTGGCTGTGTCGTCTTGCCAGAATCTGTCCAGAAACCAGCGAGACTGTACCTATTAACCTCCACTTTTTCCAAGCATTATACATAGAGACAGAAACAAAATGAAATATATCTCGTTACAAGCGGCATCTTGGATTCAGAAACAAATATAGTTAACTTAGCATATATTAAGCACTAGCACAATATGCTGTTCTGTAATTTCTCAATCAAAGACTATTACAAATACATATGCAAAAAGTATAGAATTCACTCAGTAGAAAATGCATTTTGAATATGTATATTAATGATGGAAGTCTTTCATCTGCCTTGGAGCGATTAAAGCCAGTTTTGTGTCCTTACTCATTATTACACATCGTATACACAAGTACCCAGACTTCCTGTGCAAACAGCGGTTCCAGCAAATAAACAAAAAGTGCTAAATCATATAGTAACATCGTACAACCGAGTAATTCATAAGCGCTTTCATCACACGTTTAACATTATTCTATTGGAAACTCTTTTTTTCCCCCAAAGTCTTAATTAGTACCCACAAGTATGACCTTTAGACAATAAGAGCTGCGCTGCAATGCATGTTGGGAAATGCAGAGTGACACATTGTAGCCCCCGGGTCCGGATCCAGATTAACACCAGAGCAGTGTTGCCACACGCTGTGCTACTCGCCCACTCTCTCCTTTAGCTACAAAGCTGCCATTTTACTGGCTTCCCGCACGCCGCTCAGGTAGGCTCCGGCCACTGTCTGGGGAAAATGCCGGTTGGAAGCCTGCAGACAGACACGATAAACACAGCCTGATAAACAGCCACATTTTGTACACATTTAAAGTGAGTGACAAAACATGACAAAACATAACACAAAATCACCTTCTGTGGTGCTCACTGGTATATCTCACCTCTCCTGCGAAGAACAGCTTCCCGAGTACTTCCTCAGCTATGATGTCATATGCCTCTCCGCTGCCCCCTGTCTTGACGAAGCTGTAGGACATCTGTGACCATGTGTCTTTGCTCCAGTGTGTGACGAAATACTGCAACGGATCTGGGACCTCCTGCAAACAAAATTTAAAGGAAAAAAAATTAAAGACTACATAGTAACAGTGGCCAAATCACAAGATTCTTATCTGCCACGAACAATCACACTACATGCACTTGAAAAACGGAAAATGCTTTGGAGCCGTTTTACCTGCTCCCTGAACATCTCACGTAGCATCTTCATGCACAGGTCTGCCACTTGCACATCATCCAGATTCCTGATGGTGGCCGCAGCGTCTCCCGTGATGACAGACATCAGGACACTCTGTTTTCTCTGGGGGACAAAGGGACACAGTCATAAATCATAAAAGAAACACGCATTCCACAGCCAGCATTACACAGTTACGACATTTACTATTAACAGAAATTACTGTGCAAAGCATGCGGGGAACTGCATAATTAGTCCTTCTGACCAACCCCATGATGTCACATTCATGCCAGCCAATCGTGAAGAGTGAGTGGGACCAGAACAAATGACAAAAGAGCAAACAAAAAGTTTGCCTCAGGGACCCTGCACAGGCAGGGTATATGTAGCTCATGCCGTGCTACATCGACACCAAAATGACATCAATCCCATCGATTTTGTCTTGTATACGGCCACCTTAATGTATGCTTCAGGCACTCAAACCTGCCCTGACCTCTGGATCCATATCGTAAAACATCCCAAACATGCCCCTCTTTTCAGGGCTGGGTGGGACGTGGCCGAAATAATCAGCGCCCTGGATCTTGCTGTCCCAAAAGCGGTACGGGAACTGCAACGCAATCTGCAAACCAGAAAACACATTCTGGATATAGACAGTCATACATGGTCACACTTCTGCCAATTTGGCCTTAAAAATATACATGCACACCTTTTCAATAACTCCTGCCCCAAGGCTGTTAATTGCCTTCAGCTTCCTCTCTGGAAGCGGAGGGTTAAACTGAACCGTGTTCTTCTGAAGAAGAGCCAACGGGATGGTGACCAGAACCTAAAGGCGGCGGCGGAAAACCCACTGATCAGCCACATCAGCTTAATGAGCCACAAGGCATGTAAAAAGAACACGATGGAGAGATTTGAAGTGGCGTATAATGCCTAATGAGCCTTACCTTCTGGGCAGGGTACTGAGAGCCACTGCATGTAGTGACTCTAACCAGGTCTGCAGAATAGTCGATGCTCTGGACCTGCAGGGGACAGAATGATTAGCAACCGTAAACAATACTTTAAAATCTGTCATACCATCTATCCATCAAACTGCTTATCCAGCACAGGGAGGAGTGTGTATGGGCACTTTTCTACTGCACCAGATACTGTACTTTTGGTATGGTGCTTTCGGGATTTCCCTTTTCCAGTCGAGTACCAGTACCAAAAGTTCCAGTACCTAAAGTACCAAAGCGTCTGGGGTACTTTAGTACTTCGGTACTTCGGGGTGGGATTTGCAAACGTGTTCAATATCCCGCCTCGAAACACAATACAAATTGTCTTGAAAAAAGTTACGAACTCAGAAGACAACAATAAACGGAGGAAGAAAAACGTTATACTGTATGTGTGGACAAATGAAGAGACCCAAGCTTTAACTGCAATCTAGACAGATGCAACAAAATCAGGGTGGCATGACGGGAAATAAAGTAATTTGTATAACATACTTGGATAGTATGACATTATTTTGTTGCAATAAATATCAGGGTATTTATAAAGCAAAAAAGAAGCTCAACAAATTTCTCACAAACGCATCTAGGAGTGATTTAAACAGCAAGGGTAAAAATGATTATTCAAAACATGCAAAAACAGCAGAAGCAAATTTTAAACTAATGTCAAACATATACTAGATAATCCTGATAATGAATACTCATTAAAATAGCAAAACTTGGTAAGTTATTTTTTTCCTGTGACAGAGTAAAAGTGTTTTAGCAAAACAAACTCCCTGAGCTATAATGTCTGCACAGAACTGAAGGTAATTACAAGCCAGATCTTAATATAGCTGGCTAGCAATATATGAATTGCACGTACATAACATGCAATGTTGGTATTAATATTGCACATTGCCCAGCCTTATAATACACTACAGCCATTTTTCAAATTCAGTACAAAATACCCTGCCTCGCGTTGTGATCATTTGGCACCGGTACCAGTTTTTCTGCCAGTGAAAAACCAACACCTTGAAGTACTGCACTTTTGGTACATTTCTGAAGAACCAGACGCCCAGTACCTGGTGCAGTGGAAATGCCCTATGTGTCCCATATCTATCCCATATATCACACCAATGATTTTGTTATCCTGACTACTCCCACGAAAAAAGTTAATTTAACAAGTCATTCTGGGCCTTTGTTCAACTTGTACAGGTGACATAACTCCATCTTAGCAAAGTACTAAAAAGACATCACCAACAATAAAAATATAAAGTAAGCCCTTCGAATACTTGCATTTGATATTCGCAATTTTGGTTATTCATGAACCGGCCATGAACAATTAAACAGAAGTACTTTTGGAGTTTGCTGAAAGATTGAAGAAACTCAACAGAGGAAGTATAAGACAAGAACAATACTGAAAATGTTTTGATCACATAAAATCATATAATATATAAATGTTAGTGACCCTGAACAGGACAAGCAGTTACAGAAAATAAACGGATGAATTAGTAACACATAATATTTGTAAGTGAAAGTGTATACTATATCTTTAATATTAAAAGTCTTGTCTTGGGTACGCTGCATATGATGCTATGTGTACAGAACTGTTTGTTTATAAATTACTAATAAACTTTTTAAATTATTGTTCAGGCTAGCAGACGGGGTGAGACAGTGGGCCCAAGTATTATTCGCAAATTTTCACCTCTGTGGGGATCTTCCCCCCAACCCTAGTGAATGTGAAGGGGTTACTATATAAAATTAGCTTTTCCTTTTTTAGAATCAAGGTAAAGTACCGGGGTATTGAGGTGGATGTCCAGGCCCTCGGCCAGCTTGGCCAGGATGGAGGAGTAGCCAGGAGTCAGAAGTGTGTGGTCACCGGAAAACTGTGCAAAGAACTCGTTGTGGTCCCAGGAGCGAGCAGACACCTGGACGGCAAGGAGTGCGAGTCAGTATGCAGCAGCCGCTCTGAGCGGACAAGGCACCGAGTGGGGGGGCGGGGGGTGGGGGTACCTGGCTGAGGTCACTGCCGCAGGCATATTCCAGGTTGCTGAGGTGGTACTGAAACACCTTCTCCTCCAGATCACTGAACTGAATCCCTGATTCTTGGAGAAAGTTCTTATAAACCTCTTGGATTTTCTCTGTCACGATAAAAGAACACCCAAATTGTTACTTATTGCCAAAGAGAATGAAGAGTCAATGAGAGAAAAACACAGTAACTGAATAAATGCATTACTATATATATATATATATATATATATATATATACACACACTATATATATAAAAGACTATATAATGGACAAGTCTGTATGCAATGTGCTACAGCCCGATACAATCTAAAATACAATTTAACTGTCTATAGATACAATCAGAATAGGGGTTCTCAACCTCTGGATGACTGTGGGCCGGTTTACATTGCATTAAAGAGAGATGGGGGGCAGACTGATGGGCAATTTCATCAGTTTATCTGTTTCTGTTTTTGTAGATGTGAACAGGACAGGCAAACGCGAGGGTGAAAAAAACAAAAAAAAGTTCTGCAGCCTGGTGGAATACTGGTACAGGGGGATTGGGAACCCCTAAACTGGACCAGTATATGACAGGACTTAGTCAATGCAGAAGTCTGTATCCAGGAGAATATGTGGTGAGGAATGCAGAAGCTGGCAGCAGTGTCCTGGAGAGGAGCGCGTACCTCCCAGAGGGACGTCCACATGCTGGGGCATGTCCTTCCTCCACTCAGACACCACGTCCAGGATGGCGTTGAAGTGGAAGTCCATCCGCTTGTCCACGGCGGGATCAGTGGTGCGTCCACCTTCCTGGATCAGGTCACACCTGTCACCCAGCTTATGCATCTTGATACCCATCTATATAAGGGGAAAAGCCAGGGCATATGAGCAGGGCAGAATGGGGAAACCCGAAAGAGAGACTCGCATGGAGAACATACATACGTACATCTAAACATACACTGGGGCTCAGGAAGTCACCAGAAACAGGACTCAAGCAACTAAATCACAAACACGGATAAAAAGGTGTGTCGTATTGTGCTAAGTTCACACTACATGACTTTCAAAGTCGTCAGATCTGCAGGACTTGTCTTCCAATCGGGAATCTTGAAATCTCTGGGATTTTCACACAACATGACTGATGAGTGACAGGGAGTCACAGATAACAAGACCTTTCACCAAAGCCTGTCTGGTCTCCCAACTACAGTTTGTCATGAAAACACACGGGGAAATGACACATTACCAGGCATGAGACAGGATTTTTGGTGTAGCCACTCTTACTGATATTGTACAGGGCCTCTCCTGTGTTTCCGCTCACCCTGGGCCTTGTGCTCTCATTGGCTGCAGCTCATCGCTGCACTCATTGCCGGTCACAACCGGGTCACAACAATCTTCACAGTACAGGATGTGGATTCTCTGACAGGTCCAGATATTTAGCCTGCTAGATACCTGCAACTGTGTCCGGTTGCGTCTTTGAACAACTCACAAAAAGTGACCAAACACTAGTTTGCCAGCGCCGACTGAACACCGATGTGCCTCCGATCTGGGGCTTCTGTCAGCAAAAACTGTCGACGAGTAGAAAATCAGGGCTGAAATCACGTAGTGTGACCTTAGCATTAGGGTTAATGCAGAACTGCAGGTGTATAATGTGTTTTGAGAACAGTCTCAAAAGTCACAGCAGCGTATGCCAAACAGAGACAAATGGCACCGGCAAAGAGAAACACCGGCCGCATTGAAGCTATGGGGAAAACTCAAATCCCAACGTGACCACCCTAACCCCTACCCAGCCATAACCTTAACCAGAAATAGCCAAACAAAATAAGAGACTTTTGGCATTTTTACTTTTTTGAATGCATTCACAGATCTTTGTGGGGACCTGAAGAACGTTCCCCACAACGTCAAAATAAAAGGTTTTTATTACACCGTGGGGAACATTTGATCCCCACAATGTAATATAAACAAAATCCACACACACACAGACACCCACTTGCTCACACATTAGTGCAATGGGGTTGTTGACGCAGCCGTTGACAATCTGGGCCCCTTGCCCCACGGTGACACCTAGGGATGTGTCGTCCCACACCCTGCCCCCGATCCGGTCCCTCGCTTCTAGTACTACCACCTGCAGGGCAAAAAAAAATACATTAATTAATTAAAAAGAGTGAGGCGGGTCAAGGGTGATAAACCTGAAAGTGGCAGCACCTTTTATTAATGTTTATGAATGAAAGAAAGGAGTGTGGGATGGAGGTGGAGAGGCAATAGCAATGGAAAGAGCAGGCAAACTGCACGTAGATACTGAGCCCCACCAGACACCCACCTGCATGCCGAAAGTGCGGAGCTGCCGGGCAGCAGCCAGACCTGAGGCTCCAGCTCCGATCACAACCACCTTATTCTGTAAGGATCAGGACAGCCAAGGTCAGCCTGCGTGTACCAGCACTCTATATACATGTATGATCACAATGAGCCAGGCGAGGGAGGCTGGGGGAGGGAGGCTTGTAATAAGTTT
>JAODJU010000046.1:19145418-19158548 GCA_026776725.1 Gnathonemus echidnorhynchus
TATACTGTTCACTAACAGCCTCACCTGTATCCTTACCGATATACTGTTCACTAACAGCTTCACTTGTATCCTTACCCCGGGGGGGCGGCGCTCGTACGTTGCGGTAACACCCGGGCAGCAGCGGCTCCTTGACAGACAGCACGCCGGTGTTGATCAGGCCCTTCCGGGTCATGAAGCAGAGCACACGGTCCAGCTCCTGCACACAGCGCACGCGCACCAGCCCGCGCACGATGACGTGGGCTGCGCATGTCTGCGCCGTCAGCACCGTCTGCGCACGGAGGAAGGGTGTCAGTCGCCTGCGTCGTAGGTGAGCTGTGACCCACGTGGGCGTCTGAATGGGCTGTTACTGACATGTCTTGTTCTGGCACCACTAAGAGCAGGATGACTAATGAATGAGTGATACTACCAAGAAAACCATTCACACCATCCATCCATCCATCCATCCATCCACCCACCTATTCTGCTCAGGGTCATGGGGGGGTTGGAACCTAACCCAGCTCGCACAGGTTTCAAAACTGGGGTACACCATGCATGGGATGCCAGTTCATCGCAGGGTGCATGCACACATGCACACACACACACACACACACACACACACACACACACATATCTGTACTCATCTTTGTGGGGACTCCCCATTAATTTCTATGGGTAAAACCCTAATCCCATCAATGACTACCTTAACCCCATACCCGGCCCTAACCTTAACCATAACCAAACAAAATACTGGTCTTTTGGCATTTTTAGTTTTCTGATTGCAGTCGGAGACTTTTATAAAATTGAATTTCTCATTGTGGGGACCAAAAAAAAAGTCCCCACAAAGTCAAAATAATCACATTTTTAATCACATTGTGGGGACATTTGTATACCTGGACCACACACACGTGATACAACTATGGGCAATTTGGAAACACTGGTTCACCTCATGCCTCTGAACCACGGGGGGAGAATATAAGGAGAACAACCCACAGGAAAGGCGGGACCTGAACCCACAACCTTGGAGATGTGAAGCAACAGCACTACCTACTGGGTCACTGTGCTTCAGCAGGCAGCGATAGCTTACTACAGGCCGCAAGGGCTAAACCCGAAGACCTGTACTGCAAGACCAGTACATTACAGGTCCTTAGCCGTGTAGCACCCTAAGTCAGGCATTAGCGTACGGGTATGTACACCCTCCTCGAAGCATAATCAACCCTGATCTCTCCCACCGAACTTCCCCTCCGTCCCACCTTGCAGTCTCGGTGCCAGGAGGCCAGGACAAGGTTGCGCAGGGCGAGGTACATGGTGGGGTCGCGGGAGAACTCTGGGAACTCGTAGAGCTCATCCAGCTCCATCATGTCCGGCCGCACGCAGAGCGCCTTGCCGCACTCGTTGGGCTGGTAGAAAGGCTGGAAGTACGGAGAGAGTCCTGGAACTGAACACGGCACACGCCGGTCAGTGTGGTGGCGCCGTGGGCCCACAGCCCATCGCGTGGCAGACCCCCCGGGCTTACCCTGCGTCTGTGGGGCCCGGAGCTGCTCCGCCTTCATCTCGCTCAGGGGGATGTTGCAGGGGGAGCCGGAGGGACTCATACCCACGCAGTCGGGGTAGTAGGCGATGAGGAACGGGTCGGCGGGGCTGTCTTTCAGCAGCGGCGGAAGGATCAGCATGGAGTGCCACCAGCTGTCGATCACTTCAGCTACCCGCTGGTGACACAGAGCCGGAACCAGGGTCAGCCAGGGTATCCACACCACCACATTTTCACATGCAAATGAACAATTAGATACAGACATTCTGTTAAAGGTACTTCACCCCAAAACTGAAAAAAATCTATCCATCTAGGTTGTTCTGTTGGGAGCTGCCCAGTTTTGGAGACACCGGCCGTAGAAATGCCGGGTTTCTCTCTAATATAACGGGAGTGAATGGCATTTGTTCTGCGGTGATTAAAGTGGCAGAAAATTCATCAGAAAAATTAAACAGCGATGTCTCTCACCAGAAATCATGACCCGGTTATTCATAATAATCCACAGACTTTGTGGTAAGTAGTTTAACATAGGAACTATTTTCTTCCGCCGAACTCCACACCCCAATCGTATCACTGCGCGAAAGATATGAGCACGAGCACCCCGGTGATATTTTCTGCACAGTGATACACATTTTTGGGGTGAACTGCCCCTTTAATAAGTGCCAGGTTCATTTGGTCACTGATATGGATTCTGACTTCAATTCAATCACAGTTTTGACTCAAAGTTTTTGAGTTTTGAAGAGTAAAGAAGATGTTGCTTTTGTTCCCACCATGTCTTCTGGCTGGGAGCACTGGTCGGGACCCTCGTTCTAAGAATTGAGAGCAAAGAAGACAGTTAGGAAGAATGCGGCCAGACCAGTGTCCTCCAAGCCCTGCTGCTCACCCTCACTATCTCACCTTAACGTTGTTGAATTTCATGCCACAGCGGTAGGTCATAGCAAGCGAGGGGGTCAGCTGGATCTCCTTGGTCAGCTGTCGCCACTTCCCACAGTCCGGTTTGGTGCACTGGACCTGGTGGGACGGACATTGCACACAGTGCATCGAGAACGTGGCACTGCAGATGCTAAAATGAGTCAGTATCGCTGCCGGCAGGTGGGATCTCCTCCTCTGCTCGGCCCAAGAAACGACATACGACACAGAGAGTGGGGATGTCCTCACCCAGTACGGCAGCTGCTGGTCGGCCATGAAGGCCCTCAGGCTGGGCTCAGTCTTCCCATTGCCCGTCCACACCCTCTTCCAGCTGGCATACTTCTCATAACCATCTTTATGACTGTTTGTGGCAAGATGAGGAAAAACCCATTTAGCAGTACGGAACACAGGCTAGCGAGGCTCCGGAATGCAACGTGCCGCTCTGAATGGGCTGATAACAGCAGTAATGGTGGATCCAGATGCTTTGTCCTACATTAAATGATAAGCAGCATAACTTCCCAAGAGGAGGTTCCCGCAGTGCATTTCTGATTCGGTCTGTCACTCGTTCCTACCTTCTGTAATAGTAATCAAAGCACTCATTACAGAAATGTTCCCCGCAAGACAGGTGGTACCATCGTGACGTGTAGCCATTCTTCGCACACCTGGAACGGTTGAAAAGGGACAAGATGAGATGTCAGTGTGGACTGCGCCCTCCCCGTGACGGGCGGACTCCCCGGATTGGCCGACAGCGGGCACAGACCTCTCGGAGGTGCTGGCGAAGCACACTGGGTACGTGGCCGAGCAGCCTGACTTCTCACATCTCCTGTGCTTCTTCTCCGACTGGTCCTCCTCCTCCTCCGTGTCTGCGGCTCTCCTTCGGCTCTGAGGGGAAAAGGCAGCATCCACAGTGACCCCGATGACGGCGTATTTGCTGATAGTTGGACACGGAGCTGCCGGTTCTCGCCAGTTTAAATGCCAGGCGCTTTGCACGTTCTGTCTTCGCATTTCAGATTGGGAAAGCAAATATGATTTCTTTTCAATGTCCAAGAATTTAATTGTTCTCTTAAGAGAAAAAAACTCTACAAATATGCTATTATGGCTGTCTTTGTTCCAAGTGAAAAACCACTCATGACACATCAATCCATGTTCTGAAATTTCTCCTACTATTTAGGCTCACGGGAGGTCTGGAGCTCAATCCGGAGGCTCTGGATGCAAGACAGGGAACCACCCATGATGGGGCGCCGGCCACACACACACACACACAGACACACGCACACACCATTCATACCTACCAGCTATTCGATAACTCCAATCAACCTCAACACCTTTTTGGACTGTGGGGGGAAACTTGAATACATACCTAGTGGAAACCCCACAATGACATGGGGAGAACATGCAAATTCCACACACATGGAGCCATGGTGGAGACTCGAACCGAGGTTCCAGTGGTGTGAGGTGACAGTGCTGACCACTGCACCACTGTCCCTCCGCCACCACCCATACTATTACTTTAAAGTAATAGTACTTTAAAGTAAAAAAATACTTTATTCCCAAATAAAATCTTTTCCATATGCAATTATTGTTTCATAACTACAGCTTCTAAGTTTTTAATTATTGCATAGCTAAGACTGCAGAGTATGTGTCTGAGTCACATACTCGGGTGAGTACTGTTGCTCCCTGTGTCCTCTTCACGGCCTTTTCATAAATGAATATCTCTGTTTGGCTCCCCCGTTCTCCCGGAGTTCCACATAAGAAGCATCCACACATCCTGCTTTGCACCTACTTGTCCTGCAGGGCTGTTGCTGCAGCGCTTCAGTCTGACGTTGACCTGTCTTCCAGAGGAACGCAGGTTCTGGTTCTCCCCCGCAGCCGGATCCATGACCGCCTGTGCTCTCTCCTCCACGTCTGCTCGTACACCGGAGACGCCGGCAAGGTCTGGAGAGTGGCAAATAGAGGATTACTGTGGGATTCACAAAGATGGGATGTCAAAAGCAATAAGGAGGCCTAATCTGCCATGAAGCTTTGCTCACCCCCAAATCCAAAGCCTTACTCACATAAAATTCATTTAGTTGTTTTACAGCCTCACACTTTCATAGATATTGGTTCAAGTCCCACCCCCAGCTATGTGGGTTTCCTTCAGGTACTCTGGACTCTGCAGTTGGGTGAACTGGGCTCTTTAAAGTACCCATAATGTGAGTGTCAAATGTTCCCACAATGTGATAAAAACCTGTTATTTTGACTTTGTGAGAACCAAACTCAATTTTATATATTAAAAAAATCTGTGAATGTAAGCAAAAAACTAAAAATGCCTAAAGTCTTGTTTTGTTTGGTTACTTATGAAGGACTCTCCAGAGTCCTCACAAAGGTATAGATACTTCATCTGTGTGTGTGTGCCTATGATTCACTATATTTTAAATAGACGATGTGTATACTACAGTAAGATAATAATGCCTCAGCTAGCAAGTCTCAATCGCCTGGAAGCCTTCTGATCTTTGCGCCCTATAGTACATATAAAACACATTGCAGTTAATTAAAACAGCCTATCTACCTATTTGTGCATATGAATTGAACAATCATTATTTGTAAATACAGAGGTAGCGCTCGTAACGACGACATCGAAGATGCTGTATAACCACATTACCGCTGGTTAACATGCAGAAGAGTACAAAAATGTAAATACACCCTCTCAACATGGTAATCTAATTTGGTTGGCATTTATAATACTAACAGATTGAACTGGATGAATTGCGGTGTGTTACCGCTGCTACGATGAGACAGTGTTTACAGTTTCTATGACGTACATCGCTGGACGAACTGTCAGTCCTGCATGATCCCCTCTTCGCACAGTTGGGTAAATCTCATATGGACAGAGAACTGCCTCCCTTTGTTGTCTAAGAGTAACCCGGTGGGACCTCACTCAGCATTATGGGGAAACACCACCGATCAGCGACGGCGCACGTCGAGCAAGGGCCAACGCGCATGCGCGGCCGCCTATCACTGACGGTTCCTTCACAGTAGAACAAGATATTTCAATTAGTATAGGGTCTCATGTTCATTTACAAAGTACCGTAGATCTAAACTGTAGTTTTGCGCATTTTAGTTCTACCGTTGAAAAAAGTCAGCGATGTAAACCCACTACCATGACGCTCATTTAACTAAAAGTACCAGCATTCCCCGCGCCGCAGATCAAGAAAATGTTGTTCCGGACTGTATATGGGACGTGCCGGCTGTCACCTCATAGGGATCGTAGAGAGAAATAATTAGGATACAATAAAAACTAATATTGTTTAATCATATTTTTGCTGTATTATCCACACCTTTAAGCTAATTTTCGGAATTACCTACAAATATAGAATTTCATTGTGGTGATGGAACATTATCCTATATTGATATATCAACACCGTGGTTTTATACTTTTAAATCAATGAGGAATTTAATTGAAAGATGTTTTTCACACTGTAGTATATATATATATATATATATATATATATATAGCCAAGTGATATCTGTATAATAAATATATAGCGTGCTTAATATATTAATTTTGAAGCATTTCACTTTTCAATAACAATAAATTATCAATCGCCCCCACCTTTCTACGATATATTTGTTTTACTTTATTTCACTTTACTGTTCAGTTTCAATGAATGAGAGACACAAACATCTATAGTGAAGAATTAATGAACGCGTTATAGAGTAGCACACGGACGCCTTTAAACGGTGCACAGGCTGGCTGGAAAGAAAAATTACAAAGACATTTTATATAAAGAAGACCCAGAATCTTTTAAAGTTATTTCCTTATTTGGCCATGCCCACTCAGTGAGCATCATTGTTCAGCCACTTTTGTAATTAAGCTTTCAAAGCATTTTCAAAACGTTATTCCCCGACAGGGCATTTACTTTTGTGTTTATTGCAACAGTAACGAAAAGACAATTGGCTCACGCGAAGTGTCTCATTACATCTAGTGAAAAAGGCTACATATAAGCTAAACTTTAATGATGACACCTTCACTGAGAAAATCTTCTCCGTCTCGATTACATAAGAATTAACTGATATTGGTTTACTTACAAACTCTTACAAGCAAAGATGTATAACAGCCAACTACCAGACGAGTCGTGGGTCTTGAATTGTTTAGGTCTTAGCTTATCGTCAGAGGAGGAAACCAGTTTGTTAATTTCCTTAACAGACTTGTACAATTATTTTTATGTATAGCAGTCAGAGAGAAGGCAACATTTTTATCTTTTAATTTCAAATTTATGCTTATAGTATTTTGTATTTTTTTAAATTATCGTTTTACAAAATTTTGCATTTTGGATCTTCCAACCTAGCAAGCTACATGGATCTCCTGTAAGACTCGGTTTCAGAAACCGGTAAGGAAATCGACTTTTTTATAGCTCATGTTGAAAGAAATACACATCGCTCTTTAACTGCAGTATATATTTTTCCTGCACAAGCTAGGTGAACCTGTCATCTGACTGAGCTGATGAGGACTGAGGCTGCCTTGCGTTCTCTCTCTTGCTATCAATTTGTATGTGGTTTCAACATTATTAGTTTTATACGAAGAATTTCTATGGAAGGGAACTTGCTAATTACATAATCAACCAACAGTGACAACTGATGATGAGTATTACATGTAGTTTGACATTATTTAATTCAGTACGACTGCTTTAAAGAGCAGGATATGCGTAATGTTTGTGATAACAATAAGTTGCATATGCTGCATTTTTGAAGGTTATCGAGATCGTAGCCGACAAGAAAAGTAATTAACACTTTTAAGTGTCTGGGTTATATTTGATGGATGAGTCTTCCTTTTTATAGCCGTTGGTGTGCAGTACTTTGAGGAATGTTAGGATGACTTTTGGATATTAGGGCATTTAAATGTAAGGTTTGTTTAACTACACCAGCAGGATAAGCACAAGGCTGTCTGAGCAAACTATTCGTTAAATATGCATGATAAGATAGAAGTGTTTTTTTTTTTTTTTTTGTTTTGTTTAAGAAAAAAAAAAACGGAATCATCGTTTCCTGCTTCAGTTTTGTTCAATATGCCAGATGATGGCACATTTGTGCAGAACAAAATTCGGCTATAAAATTGATAAAAAAAAAAACTATACGGGATTTTATCGTGATCGTTCGACCAGATTACCTCTGGTGTTATAAAGATGCGGATCTATATATTCATTGATGTTGCTAAATGTAACCTGCACCAGCCGGATGTATGAACAACACGAAGGCCATATGCTATATTTGTTATTGCATTTATCCGTGCTTTTACATCCTATTTTATAGTGCTCGTGGCATTATATTCCACCACTTCTTCTGTCAGAGGATAGTTAATTATCACATTTTTCAGATGGTCCATAAAGACAGATGTGACAGATGTGCAATCCCCGTCCTCCACCGCTTGTCCGACTGATCTCTCCGTCTCCTGCGTGTTGTCAGGGGGAGATGACGGAGCTCAGACACAGGAGAGAGGCGACATGCGGCGAATCAGACGTAATCCTGAGCAAGGCGTCCGCGGAGCTTGGCTCTTCCCCTGGTCCGCTACCTGAAGACAAAGGTATGCACGTTTTTGCACAAACATCAGGAACATGCACATAATCACAAACATGTTCTTCCTCAGAAAAAAAGACTAACAGTAACAACAATAATAATGCTGAAAATAAATGTGAGTTTCCTGCGATGGACTGAGGTCATTTTAAATGTTTTTTCTCCAAAATTACCATGCTGCTTGATAGACTGCATAAAGACAATTGTTTTCTGAGACTAAGTCGAGTTCATCAAGCTGTTGCACCAGTGTGTATGTTAGTAATAATTTTGGATTTCCATTTAAAGTGAAATAAACACTATGCGGAAAGTTTTTTCTCCTTAATGGAAAAAAAGTTGCTTTTTTAAAAAAAAAAAAAAAAAAAACACAAGCTGTTTTTTTCTGTCAGCTGCAGTGTGGTTTGCTGGATCAGTGTTAACAGGAATGTGTGCTACTGAGGCACGTAACAGAGAGCCCTTTTCAGCAGGAGGTTTGGCCTCCGAGGAGCTGCAGCCAGGGTCCGTTGACGGATGCCCAGCGAGCAAGTCGGGGGCATGGGAGCAGAAGGAGGAGGAGATGGAGACGAAGGAGGAGAACAATAAGGGGGACGAGGAAGCAGAACATTCAGAGCCCTGTGACGTCAAAAGACCAAGGAACTTTGGCAAATGTCAGCATGTTTTCTTACTGTCTTAGATTCTGAAAGTTGGGGTGGAAGGGCAGGTGTTGTGTGCAGGTGTCTGGCTGTTGCTGTAGATGAAGGATGATGGAGTAGCAGTGAGCCCCCTCCCCCGTCTGGTGCCCCTGGCTGTGAGGTGCAGTGCGGTGGGGTGACATAGTGCCTGTGAGTCTCATCCCTTCATCTGGCTCCTCTCTGCAGCTGTTTTAGTCCAGCGTCTGGTGAAGCTCCTCTTCGGCTGCCTGGCGGCTGTGACCTGCGGCATGATGTATGCCGTCTATCTCTCCATCTACCATGAGAAGAAGTTCTGGTTCTCCAGTAGACAGGTATGGGGTCTTCATCTTCACGGAGGGCATGTAGGGAACTCACTCGCTTACCTTCAGAGGAATCGGCCTCATATGCTCTCTGCTGTCGTTTCCACGCTGTGAATTTCTGCTATGACAGGAGCTGGAACGGGAAATTACCTTCCAGGGTGGCAATGGACTCTACTATTATTACTATAAACACATGCTGAAGGCGCCCTCATTCGAGAAAGGTAACTGGCCCCTCCCTCGATGACATCATCACTATGAGCCCCGACTGGGCAAAATGGTGTGGACTATCGCTGTTGTTTGAAGGTACAGCATTGCACTAAAATGAGCTTGACGGTCTGTGCTGCCTGCCTGATCGTTTCTGTGCCCCACCCTACGGAAGGAATGTATGAGTTGACACGGGACAACAGGACCGTTTCGGCCCTGACTATCAATGCAGTGGAGCAGCTGTTCCTGTACCCTGAGCTCGTCACCAGCTTCCTCTACAGAGTCACCGGCAGTCAGGTGAGTCACAGCGTGGGTGCTCATATAGCCTCCTTTCTCAAGATGTTGTGCCCATGCAAAATGAACACCATTTTTTCCCTCCCCTGACTCTTAAGTGAAATTGATATTAATCATGTTAACTATTAAGACGTTGTTTCTTTAAACAAGCCATCTGTGGTTGTGGGGATTGATTAGATGTCCTTGTGATGACGCATCATGGTGGCAAGCATGTTTCTTGTCGTGCAGGATGTGATCGAGCCAGTGTACTTCTACATCGGGGTGGTGTTCGGCCTGCAGGCCATCTACGTCACAGCGCTCTTTGTCTCTAGCTGGGTGATGAGTGGCACCTGGGTGGCGGGCATGTTGGCCGTGGCGTGGTACATCATCAACAGGTGAGCCAGGGAGTCTCCGACCTGTTTCTCTGTACTAGAATCCCCCCCAGCTCCTGTCCCAGATGGTAGCTCCCATTGTTATTTTGCACCCCCTCTCCAGGCCGGACACGACGAAAGTGGATTACGCCATTCCGTTGAGGGACAACTGGGCCCTGCCTTATTTCTCCTGCCAAGTCGCTGCCTTAACTGGTTTCCTTAGAAACAACATCCACTCCTCCATGGAGGTGAGCAGTCTGTAGGAACAGCAGTGACCTCCGTATGGGAACATTGCTTTATAGATTTACTGACCTCATGCACAGCTGCAACATTCCAGCAACAACAAAGACTCAAGCAGAAAAGAAGATGCTGTATGTATGCAGGACCAGGGCATCTCTGAGAGCTTCTGCTGAGAGTTGTGCTGCTGACCCTTCCATGTTGCAGGGATTAGGCACGCAGGCGCCCCGCGATCTGGAAATACTGCATACATATTTTTTGTCCCCTTTAGGGCAAAGATCACTGAGATTACAGTGAGAGGCTGCTGTGAACCTGCTTGGCCTCCTGCAAACCAGCATGTGTTGTGCATTTAGGAGTCACTAAACTCTTTGTGCGTCTCTTAATGTGTCATCTGCTGCTTTCGCAAAACTCTCAAAATATTCCCATTTAATTTCTTAGGCCGTGCCCGCGATTTCGAAACTGTGATGGGGAAAGTTGCCATGCAGAGGGGTCGACTGTATGTGATCCTCCTGTGTGAGGGATCGCAGACATTTGTCACTCCTGTGTGAGGGATCGCAGACATTTGTCACTCCTCTCCTGTGTGAGGCATCGCAGACATTTGTCACTCGTGTGTGAGGCATCGCAGACATTTGTCACTCCTGTGTGAGGCATCGCAGACATTTGTCACTCCTGTGTGAGGCATCGCAGACATTTGTCACTCCTCTCCTTTTGTTTTGCAGATGTTCTGCTATCTTCTCATGAGTGCTTCCACCTTCACCTTCATCCTGGTCTGGGAGCTCGGCCACTACGTGGTGTTCGTCCAGGGCCTGGCGCTCTTCTTGCTCGACTGCTTCGACCTTGTCCAGCCCCGCAAGGTAGCATCTGCTATTATTAAAAAAAAAAAAAAAAAAAAACTCAGTAGCCAGCTAGGGTTTAAATTATTTATTGAATTCTCAAAGGATATTGTGTCCTCAACAGTAAAATGCGTAACAAAAAATATTCTGGTAATTAGATCCACTCATTTTAATAAAGAAAACATATCACTATTGTAAATAAATATCAGTGTCGTAGGGTTGGGCAATTAATCAAAACTGACATTGAGAACCCTCTAATCGATGTAATCTTGGCCATGTCGGTTACTTCATTTTATTTTTAAATTCTGTTAATACTTCAAAATAAAAAATTCCCAGTATGTGGTCATATATACTGTCCCCTTGAAATACTGCCGCGTGTGTTGTCACGTGACTCCGCCTCGTCCATTCTGCACCATGGAGGCGAACTCAAACACCAAGTGGCTTTAGTGAAGACGACATTGAACAAAAATAGGTCAAATGTAAACATTGCGAAAAAACTATTTGAGATACCAAAGGTAATACCACCAACTGGTTTAAACACTAGCAATATTTAAAATACAGTGGAAACCTCTTATAGTGATCACGGTTATAGTGATCAAGCGCTTATATGGATCAAAAAGCTAAAGTGGGACAGTGCTTATAGTAATCACGTAGTCTGCTTACAGTGTTCATCTTGGTTTTTATACATAACATATGGTAAAAAATTTAAAATAGGGTACTTCTTCTTTTTGTTACTTATCTGCTTTGCTTTGCAGTAACCTGCCTGCCTCTGGCTACTGTAGCCTCCTGAGGCTGATGAACAGAAAACACAATGGGAAAAGAAAGTCATTTTCTCTCAATTACAAATATAGACTCACCAAAGTGTATGATAAACTGCCAAAAACAAGCCAACCAGGTGCAGTAGCGAAATTACAATAAGCTATATTTTATGTAGAGTACTGTACTTTATTGTAGCATATTTGAATTATACACAATTCAGTAAATTTGTGCAGTACTGTACTTTCAAAAGTGTGTGAAACAGCTCTGCGTATTTTGAGTCAATAAAATTCAGTTAACAGCGACGCTCTCCATTTTATTACTTTATATTTTGTAATAAATATACAAATGTCAATTATATGATAATCTGCCTGAGACATAAAAAGAAAAAAAATGGTTATAATGGTCATTGGCTTATAATGATCACTTTCACCCAGACAGACATGATCACTACGGTTTGTTTTGTTTGCAGGAAATGCAAATTATTTATTTTCTACTTTTAGGGAACTTGCTTTTTACATTAAAATGTAACCTTTTTCTTAATCCATTTTCATTTCAAACAATTTGTGCTTTGATTTCAGTTGTTCAAAATATTCACTGAATAACCATAAATGCTTCATCTGTGTGTTTACTTCATTTACTTTAAAATCATAAAGAAATTTAATCTTTCATTAGAAAAAATACCCCAACTTTAATAGTTTAATAGCATGTTTACAGTACAACCCTTGTCAATGAAATATGAGGGCAAAAAAAAATCATTCATTAATCATATTCGAGGTAAAATCTTCAGTAAATCTTGATATTGGTTTGAGGTCATAAAGCTCAGCCCTACAGAGTCGACATCTTCCCGGTCGGTTTCGTAGCAGGTGCTCTGTGGCTTTAAAAATTAGAATCACCAAAGGCTTCTGGTAAGGGGTGAGTGTGTGAGTACATGTGAGTAATCATTCATCCTCGCGTGTGAGTAATCATTCCTCCTGAGTGTGTGAGTACGTGTGAGTAATCATTCATCCTCGCGTGTGAGTAATCATTCCTCCTGAGCGTGTGAGTACGTGTGAATAATCATTCATCCTGAGCGTGTATGTGTGAGTAATCATTCATCCTGAGCGTGTGAGTACGTGTGAGCAATCATTCATCCTCGCGTGTGAGTATGTGTGAATAATCATTCCTCCTGAGCATGTGAGTACGTGTGAGTAATCATTCATCCTGAGCATGTGAGTACGTGTGAGTAATCATTCCTCCTGAGCGTGTGAGTAATCATTCATCCTGAGCGTGTGAGTACGTGTGAGTAATTATTCATCCTCACGTGTGAGTATGTGTGAGTAATCATTCATCCTGAGCGTGTGAGTACGTATGAGTAATCATTCATCCTCGCGTGTGAGTACATGTGAGTAATCATTCATCCTCGCGTGTGAGTACGTGTGAGTAATCATTCCTCCTGAGCGTGTGAGTACATGTGAGTAATCATTCCTCCTGAGCGTGTGAGTAATCATTCATCCTGAGCGTGTGAGTACGTGTGAGTAATTATTCAT
>JAODJU010000046.1:19166851-19189734 GCA_026776725.1 Gnathonemus echidnorhynchus
TTGGAGTAAGACAACATGCATAAAGAGGATGATGTGGACAAAATACTCATTTGCCTAATAATTCTGCACTCCCTGTATACACATTATACACATTCTATACACATTTATATTCTATTCTTTTTTGCTTGTTTTTGTCCGTGTTTTAGATTTTTGTTATGTTACAAACCATGTGATATATCTGATGTTTGCGCCAAAGATAACGTCCTTGTCTGAGGTTTCAAAAGCTGCTTTTTGAATATACTTTGAATTTGTGTAAATATTCTTATTTAAAACTCATCGTAGCCCACTTCTCTTTATTTAGGAAAGCAACTGGTTAGGTACTGTATGCATTCATCGGACATTATGATGCAGGCCTAACGCTGGAAGGGCAGGCAGTTGCTTGACTGGGGGGGGGGGGGGGTGACTGTGCCTGGACCCGGTCTGCAGGTCAGCCGGATGCAAGGCGCCCCCCTGAGCCCAGGAAGGATTCCTGGCGTCTACCCCATCTGGGAGGGCAGGAGAAGGTGCACAGGCAGTAAGATCCTTTGCGCACAGAGGGTTGTATGTTTCTGGTGTTGCTGCTTTTCTGTTTCTGGTGTGTGTGTGTGTGTGTTTCTCTTTTATTCTGATGAAGGTGATTGGTGGGAGGGGGGTCTGTGTCATGCTCAGAGTTGCGTCAGGCCTTACCTGGATATTAGTGAATCATTAGGTGGACGTTAATCATCTGTTCAGCGTCATGAATGGCACAGTTGCTGTCTGAAACTCCTCGCTTCTGCAAAATGTTCCTTGTGCCTTTTACTTTTTCTTGGGGGGGGGGGGGTGCTCTAGCCACATTTCAATCCAGAACTCGAGGGATGGTCAGCCGGGCTCTCCGTGTCCGGCTCTGTTTGACTCTGCATTGCACCCCCAAGGGGGGGGGGTGCAATACAGAGTGGGGTCAGGCTGCTGTGCCTGTGAGTGGAAGGTTGCTGGTTCAAATCCCGGGGTCTGCAATGCAGGGATGCAGTAGAAGCATGGATTCCCTGGCAGTGAAATAATGAATTTCGTTGGGACCAGGTGACATTTTGTCAGGGGGTCCAGACTTTCCCCCCTGCGGCAGAGTGATGTCACCACTGGGCCCTAGAAAGAGGCTCTTTATCCCCAAATGCTCCAGAGACTGGCTGTCCCTGCTTTCTCAGTTGTATGTTACTTCTGATAAAAGCCTCTGCTAAATATGTAAATGTAGAATGGTTTTAGATGTCAGCAAGCTGCCCACTCACTCTTAAGCCGTGTTCTGCAGACTGCAGCTCTCTTGGTGAATAGTAGACAATCTGGGATGCATTTAAAGGAAAGTCGATGCTGCAGGTGATTCTTTATTGCTCTTTTTAAAAAAATCTTTCAAATTATAGTGACACTATCCCAGACTGTGTTTTAAGGGGTATTAGGAATTGAAAGAAAGTCAAAATGGCCACTAGGTAAACTTATATGCTAAACAGCTCTTCGTGTTACCCCAGCGTCTGTTTTTACTTCTGACAAGATGGTCCTTTGTGTTCTTCTCTTGTGTTATAGTGTTACAGTAAAGTATGCTCACATATTAAAGGATATTTCATAAAAGTGACTTAACCTGGATATGCTGGTAATAATAAGCAGCAAATGTAAACATTTGATTATATTCTCTTTTCTAAATAACACTATGCTAAGTTATTCAACTAAATATTTCAGAATTTCAAAATGTCTGATAATTAAACATAAGTAAATGCAAATCGTAACTGGGGGATTATACTGTGATATTTAATAAAGTGCTTTTATGGTATTTGATTGTACGTTATAAATTTGTACTTGTGTTGTACAATAACCAAATTTTGATTTATGTTATTTTTTAGTTTAATTAAAGGCCACTGTTGATCAATCTAATGAGATGCCTAATCTGTTGTGTTTTCAGGCAATGTTTCTTGTGAAGGGTTCTACATAGAAATATAAAAGTTTTCTATAATATGTCTATTGTTTGTTTTTGCTGCCTTGCACCTACAGACTCCGGGATAGTCTATAAGGACCCCTGACGCCCCTGAATAGGAATACTGAGAAAGAACAAGGCAGTGGTCACTAAATTTCTGTAATTACAAATAATAATGAACTCATATGCTAGTAAACAGCACATGGTCTTACAAAATTGTTCCATTTTCTTGTTGTATTGAAGTCCTGAGTGCCATGATTCATGATTAAGTGATTTATTTCTGTTATTATTGCATTATTACTATTATTAATTCAATTATTCTCTATGCTGCATTAATTTACAGCAGTGGTCATCAGGGTACACTATGGGCATACAGTGTACCGTTGTTAAATCCGTGGTCAGATAAATCAGTGGTGGAGGGTTTTTCATGCATTTCCAGTAGCTTATAACTTGATGTATTTTCACAGGGGGGAAAAAAATCACAAAACATACTTGAATATTAAGCCCATAAGGTATACAAATGGAGAAAATACTTAAGGAATGATAGTAGCCAAAAATCCTTTTTTTTGCCTGATATTTCTAATACACAAACGCCACCCACTTATGGTGACTTACATATTGCATTTTCATTCAGACACTCATATAAACAATAAAACAGTAAAATAACTTATGCAAAACAAAAAATATATAAAGTTCATTAGCAAATTATATGCATACATTGTATCGAATTGGTAAATTTAACAGAATCCTTATTATTGTGCTCGGTATTCTATTCATATCATTAATCCATATTATGGCCATGGGTCCTTTTGTCTGTGATAGCGGGTACTGGGATTTTCCTGACCAGGCAGTGTTGAATGTAGTGTCATCTTAACTCCAAGACGCTAGATGGCGATATACATTAAGTGTGCGAACTGAGATACAGTTACAGAAGAAGATCAATGGCGGCCTCCTGATACTGTGACCCGGAATTATCTTTTTCAATGGGTGAAATGTTAATATCCATAGTATACTTACAAGCCTTGTAGACGTTATTTAAAAAACAGTATTGATATTAATTTGAAGTGCATAAATAATATTGATCTTCGTTGATAAAGGTAAATGAGAAGACAGAAAAATGAGTGGCATTTTAATGGGTAAATACGGTATAACTGCTATCCTTTTAACAAAAACACAGTGGTTGGGTATCGGTAATCAGTCCTCATAATCCCGTCCTCTAAAGGCAGCTTTTCTTTTGCTACAGCAGAAGCTGTGGCGGTGTCATCGGCTGCCAGTTTCTGCAGAAACCTCCCTATTATCTGCCTTGCATCCTGCTCACTTTGCTTCCTTTGCTTACGCCCAGAGATGAGCGCCGAAGCGGCGGACCGTGAGGCGGCCACCGGCAGCCGGCCGTGCACTCCGCCGCAGACATCCTGGTTCGAGTTTCTGCTGGACGAAACTCTGCTGGAACAACATCTGCAGGGCAGCTCCCCGGGTAAACTCGATTCCTTTGTTTATTAATCAGTTATTTAGTAGTTAAAAAAATAAAGATATTCGTCAGTGTCCTATAACCTTAAAAATTTCATGGTGGTAATGTGGGGCATGGTACACAAATGATTTTGCTCGCGTATACAAGGAGATGACAATAAAGAATTTTGAATTTACCCCTGTGGTGATCCTCAGATCCATCACCAGTGCAGCTTGTGATCCAGTTCTTGGAGCAAGCTTCCAAGCCCTCTGTGAATGAGCAAAACCAGGTGCAGCCCCCAGCAGACAACCGCAGGAACCGAACCCTGAAGCTGCTGGCCCTCAAGGTGTCAGCGCACCTGAAATGGGACCTGGATGTGCTGGAGAAAGGGTGTGTGATTCAGGCTGGGAGAGGCTGACTAGACCTCAGGCTTGCGCAGTTACGGTTGGGTTACTCTGAGCAGACAGCAGAGCTTGTGGTTACATTTTTGCAAGCTTCAGACGGTGTGAACAGCATGTTAACGTGCGATGTCTGTCGTGTTCTACAGCCTTTCCATCCCGGTGCTGAACATGCTCCTGAACGAGCTGCTGTGTGTCAGCAAGGTGCCCCCTGGCGTGAAACACGTTGACCTCGACCTGTCCGCTCTACCACCAACCACCACCATGGCTGTGCTCATCTACAACCGCTGGTAATGACCACACTGGGTGAGGAGGTGTACAGAAACACATAGAAGGATAAAGTCTAAAATCCAACAGTCTTAGGTTTACGCCTTAAAATGTCTTAATGTTTTAAGTATGATTTTGACAGGTCTTAAAATTGATTGGATTATGAAGTCAGCTAGAGATGGGCAGATCCATATTTTTTCAGTTCCAGTCCGATTCTGATACACACCTGCTGTAACCGATACAGCAATACAAGAGCTCTTTTTACTTTAATGTTTTCATATGATAAATTTTATATATTATTTTTTTAATTAGTAAATACAAATGGAAAAAAACCACAAAATCTTTATCTGGGCTACTAGACATATACATATCGTACTATTCCACCTCGATCATTTGTACATCTTGTTTTTGAGACAAGTTACAGTTCTGTTTGAATATCTTCCAAGCGAGGGTATACAAGTTGGGAATCTCCCACTGGCAACAGCGTCATTTATACATCATTGCGACATCAGCCCCTCGTGTATCACACGCTGCAGTGAGATTGCAAAACACCCCAAGCTAGTGACTCCCAACCATCCACTGCTTTTTTCATGTTACTCGCGTTGTCTCGCACAATTGCGTGCGCTTTCTGTAGTGAGGTTTTCCACTAAACGCTACTCCCACCTCTCAAAGCTTTATTTTTACAAAGATTGCAAATCGCTGTGCTACTAGTTTTTAAAAACGTAAAATACTTCCAGAATGTCACCCTCTTAACTGATGTTCTTATACTTCATGTACTGCCAAGGGTATGCGCATGACGTCACAGCAGGTGGAAATTGCTTTTAAATCTGTTTTTGGGATAAATTTGTATTCATCATTGATCATGCTATAGCAAAACTATAAAACAAAACCAACATTGAGCCAATAACCTCTAACTGCTGAGCGCAAACTGTTTAGCAGGAGAAAAACTGAATGTTTGTGTTAAATGTGAACAAATTAACTTTGCGAGTAATTCTGAGCATCATTCCCAACTTGTTCAAAAGGCTTCCTCTCGTTTTTAAATTTATGTTCTTATGTATCTGATTTTCTTTCATATCCCTCATACTTTTTTTTTTTTGTCATTATGTTTGTGAAATAGATCTTAAATTGCATTCATAATGGTTTTAAAAAGTTTTTAATTTTTAACTAGATGAAACCTGCAGAAAGTCCGTGATTCAATCGTTTGGTCATAGCAGCCAGCTGGAGTTCTTATGGAACCGCTCTCCTGCTTTGTCCTTCAGGGCCATCCGGACCATCGTCCTCAGCAGCTTCCCAGAGAAGCAGACCAAGCCCGGGCCACACCAGCTCAACATGTCAGTGTCCCAGCCTTACTCTCAGGCAGTAGGTCGCATGGTGCTGGAAGACCTGGGTTTGTAACCTGAAGGTCACTAGTTCGAATCCCCCAACCGCGCTTCATAGTATCCATCCTGTTTTTATCATATTAATAAGTCCCAAGTTAATGTCATTTCCTACACTGTCAGACAAGAGGATACAGACCTGGAACAGTTGGGACAGCGTGTGGCTCTGTGGGCTAAGCCTTTGTGCCTGTAATCAGAATGTCGCTGGTTCAAACCCAGACTCAGCATATCTGCAGCTCCTTGAGCAAGGCCCTTAACCCCCAGCTCCCTGGGCACTGCTATGGGTGGCTGCCCGTCGCAGACAACTTACTCTACAAAGAGCAAGCTGAGGGAGGTGTAAAAACAGTTTCCCCATGGGGATCAATAAAATATCTATTATTATTATTATTATTATTAGATACAAGCAGCATTAATGTGCCCCCATGGGTACAAAAAGGTTCCTCCATTTCTCTGTTCCAGTCCATTTCTGTATCTTAAAGGGAACATTTACATACAGCTATATGGTACAATTGGCAGATCCTCAAGGGTACAGCCCCAGTGACAAGTATTTGTACTGTCAAAGGTACATATTGATGCTTTCTTACAGTGCAGCAGCCTTATAGACTAAGCATTCTATCTGGGAAATTTTCACGTGTGTGGATTTTCTGAACTGCTTTGGATTGATGCCTCATTAAAATATCGAGACGACAGGAATGCAGAATGACCATGCTCGCCTTTCCTCTGGGCCAACTGGGTTTCTTCATGAATGAAAAGAATTTATTATAATGGAATGCCTTTGTTGTTGTTGTTCAGGTAGATGGTACAACAAAAATCCTGCTTTGCATATCCCATCTCCCATATGTGACACACACGAGAGGGAAGTTTGGGGTCAGAGTGCACAGTAATTTTTTTTGTACCCCTGGTGCAGTTTTAGCGGTTTAGGGTCTTTCCAGCATATTCACAGGGTGCCTGACTGTCCTGTTTTGCTGAATCTTAAGCAGCTGCTTATTGTCATTGTTTGAAGGTTGAACCTTGTGCAGCAGGAGAAGGAAATGACAGACAACATTTTGAAAGTGGTAAGTTCCTCTGAGGCATGCCGAGCTTGGAGCCGCCTTGTGCCCCACGGAGTGAGGTAATGGTGATAATGGTGAACACCCCCCTCCGGCAGCTGAGGGAGCAGTTAGACGACTCCATCACGGTGCTGGAGGGAGCTCTGGGGATCAGGAGGGACTTCTACGTGCACACCATGCGGACACTGGACCTCCTGGCCGCCGAGCCCTGCGCGGCCAATGGGGAGACAGAGAGCTCCACCGCTGGGCTTCGGGTCAGCGCCGACGAGCTGCACTGCCAGGTGAGCGTCCACGGGACTTTCTATAACTTTTTACATATGCAGGTGCATGTATGATATTGTGTCAGCGTTGGTTAATCTGCTGGTATTGTTTTCAGTGATGGGAGCAACACACTTTGCAGTAGAGATCTGCAGTGGCTGAGATTAGCATGAACGGTCATGTACTGCATGGTTTAACCCAAACCTATACCTCTTCCTCATAGCTGGGTTTGGGTTACATCTACCAGAGAGTCATAGTGTTTGCTGCACTCACCCTGGGTTCTGAGGTCCTGTCTCTCTCCTCACTAAATGCTTGTCAGCAGGGGGTGTTTTTATACCAAGATGCTCACCCTGTCTTTCTAAAAGTGCAAAGTGCATGTACTTTATATTCAGTCATACAGACTGAGGTAGAGCTGGGCAATTCATTGAATTTTACTTTCAGTTACGATTTTGGCTTCCAGCGATTATCAAAACAAAATGATCTCAAATGTTTTTGGAATTCCACCGTTAAAAAGACGAGCTTTTAAGTTTGATAAATGCATGATCTTTCCAAACTTAGTAATTGTGTGAAATATTTGTGTTCTGAATATTGACCAAAATAATCATGATTATGATTTTTGCATAATCGAGCAGCGCTAGACAGGCAATTTGGTAAATGAAGTTTAAGGACAAGATCTTAAATCAGAGCGAGAGGTGTGTCCAGGGATGACCAGCCCTCATTGTCTTTGACAGGTATTTCCACTCGGAGGTCATTGCTTGTGCTTCTTCCTGTTTGTCTGAACTTCCATTTCATTGGAGTAAGAGTTCCTTCCCAATAAGATTTGCAGGGATGAAGCAGAGCAGCACACAGAGTCTGTCTTTGACATTGGTGCTTTCGATGAGCCACTTGGCCGCTTCTCACGCCGCCTCCCTTCCCACCTCTGCACCTCATCCCACGCAGGTTCACTACGACCTGGGCGCCATTTTCTTCCAGCAAGGCTGCTCTGACGCAGCGTCCTATGAGAAAGCTAAGGGGCATTTCTTCAGAACCAAGGAGCTGCTGCACAAGGTGAGGTATTGTGCCATTCTGCAGTGTCCCTCGGCGCCTTTCTGCCTTCTAGAATGTTCCTTTGTCTTTGTGTCCGCTGTTCACCTAACCTGCTTGTTAGATTCCTTCCTGTGAGAAGGAATCCCTTCCTTTATTTAACGTCTACTGGGTAACAAAATGGGCTCTTCTGGTTCTTCCTGGTATGAAGATCATAATCTAGTCCCTTCGATTCCCAGTGATCACTTCCCTGTCATTTTAACAGCTCAACTACTGTGTAGTATCCGAAATTTATGGGAAATGGAAAAATAGAAATCAGAGATGGACAAATTTGAGCCTCCATTTAAGATTTTAATTGTACAATAAATTCTTTGACTAGCTGAGCACAATGGTTGCCAGGTTGTAAATCAGTTCATTTTTTATATAGCGCCTTTCACAACATAGTCGCTCCAAGGCACTTTACATGGGTGTGTTGTAATACATCAGAATAATACTAAATAATACAAATACAAAAACGGGGGGAAAAGGAGGAGGGAGAGAAAGAAAGAAACTAAGAGAGAAAGAAAAAGAAAAAGAGAGTCAGATGGTAACAGAGGAGCAGTGTTAATCTGAAATGTAACCATTTGAAACGTCTCTCCATGAGCCTCCAATACCAAAGCTTTTTTGTTTAATTTATAATGATGAATTAATTTAGATGAAAGGGTCATACCCTTACCGGTTTATTTCTGTTATTTTAGTCCTCACCCTCAATAGTTACCCTGTGTATGAAAGGTGCAGGTCTGTCAAGCTGAAAGATGTGGGTAGTCTTCTCTGTGTGTGACTATGGCGCCCCCTGCCTTTTGGCTTGTTTTCCAGTTGGACTCGAGAGCCCAGCACTGCCGGGTGGATGAGAGGCGCCTGGCTGGGTACTGTAACGCGTGCAGGGTGCTCACCGGTGCCTCGGACCCCGGCGACGCGGAGCCGACCCCTTTCGACTCCATCAACACCTACATCAAGACTCAGAACTATCAGGTCTGGATAGGAGCACGGGAAACACCAGTGACCCTGAGAAGTGTCATTTCCGCTCGCAAATACGCCTCCGCTGTGATGGTTACAGTCTCGCTGCTTTGTGGCCCCTCCCTCCTCACCAGGCGCTCTTTGATGCATTCATCAAGGACAACGTGACCCTCAGTCTGCCACACCACTTCAGACAGTCCATCCTTAGAGAATTCACGCACAAGGCCCAGCTGGGGTGAGACACTGGTGGTTAGCCACACACTTTTGCACTTATTTATTCTTGTCCTCGAACGTGAAGCTCAGTGCGATGGTGTTGAGCTGGAACCAGAACAAGATGAGATTTGAAACTGGTTGTGTGTGTGTGCGCGCTGAACAGGGACAGGGCGATGGACGAGGTGTGTCACAAGCTGTCCATGTGCAACGCCGTGCGAGACGCTCTGGAGGGCCAGGTGGTCAGTGTCCACTTCTTCCAGCTGCTCCTCAGGCCCCGGAAACAGATGATTGACTACCTGCTGGAGGTGGGTGCCCGTGGCATGGGGCCGGCTGGTCAGTGGGACAGCAGATCCGGTTGCAGAGAAAGGCGAGTTACATGCCGTTGACTTTGTACGGTGTCTCCAGGTGTGCACGAAGTCCTTAGACAAGACCAGCACGTTGGAGTCCTCAAGAAGGAACATGGCCTCCTTCCTCAAGTAAGAACCACATCCGGAGGTCAGGTGGAGCCTGCAGTTAGTTGAAGGTGCCAAGGTCCCACCCTGAGTGTCTGCCTTCGCAGGACCCTGTGTGAGAGCCTGACAGACCCATCGCTGGTCCTCACAGTCTCCTCCCATGAGCTGTTCACGGAACTCCTAGAGGAGAACGAGCAGAAGGCCCTCCTGGAACAGATCAGAAAGAGGTCCACGAGTGTCAGCCACTGCACCAAGCCCCTACCCTCATTCTACGACATCCCAGGTATCCTCATACAGTCCCACAGGGTCCTCTAACCAAGGAACCCCAATCTCGGTCCTGGAGGGCCAGAATATCATTTGGAGTCCAATACCATTTGCAGATTTCCCCATGCAAATATACCTTAATCAGGTAATTACCAGGTTTAGTAGGCGAGTTTGAACGGGGAGATCTGTGAACTGTTTCGGGTTATGGCCCTTCGGGACCAGGATCGGGGAACCCTTCTCTTCACTGTAGACTGTACCCTGTTATTTCCTAGCCATCCACCATGATTAACCTGGAGACAAATCTTCTGATTGTCCTTCATCCCACCCTGCCATTAGCCTCGGCCTCCGTGAACATTGGGCAGCTGGAGCATCAGCTCATCCTGTCTCTGGATGCCAGGAGGATCCGGCAGATCCTGATTGAGCTGCACGGCATGGCGGAGCGGCCCTATTGGAGGGCAAACAGCAAGGTCGGGGGTCACGGGAATTGTGCCCACAATGAACCACATCACATGTCCTCATAGTGCAGGGATTTGGCGGTGGAGTTTCCAAGCTTCTTGGAGTACATCTCAACACGTGGTCTGGTTACTGTCAGCTGCACATTCACACACAGTTCACTCGTGTTTCCCTCTAAACCTAGTGGGAGGTCCCAGCAGACTATGTCAGTGTCATTCTGGGCATCAAGGACAACCTGACGCGAGACCTTGTCTACATTCTCATGGCTAAAGGCTTGCACTGCATCACAATAAAGGTCAGTCATCTGGGTGAACATGCCAGTCCCAGCATGTTCCTCAGAAGCAACTTCAGAAACATTGAAACTGAATTTTTAATCTAATTCTTCTGTTCTGGTCATTTTGTCATTTTTCGGTTATAGATTTCACCATTATTTGGTAGCTTGTCGTAATTTAGAGCTACGAGGCTGTTGCCTTTGCTCACAGCACGTCTTTGTGCAGCATGTCGTGCCAAATGGACTGAGTGTGTCACGCAGTGCTCTCTGTCCCAGGACTTTGCCCACGCCCGCCAGCTCTTCTCCGCCTGCCTGGAGCTCGTCACGGAGTTCTCCCCCAAACTGCGGCAGGTGATGCTGAACGAGATGTTGCTGCTGGAGGTCCGGGCTCACGAGGCTGGGGCGGGGCCCGGGGCGACCCGCGAGCGCCCCCCCGCGGACCTGGTCAGCCGCGTGCGGGGGTATCTGGAGATGAGGATCCACGGTGAGCGACAGCACAGAGCATGGAGGAGGACCGAGAGATCTGCCGAAGTGAAGAGTTAAAAAAAAACCGGCCATTCCCAGAGTCATTTAGTTTGCTTCTATTTCCCGGTAGATGTTCCTCTGCGTCAGATTGTGGGGGAGGAGTGTGTGGCCTTCATGCTGAACTGGAGGGAGAACGAGTACCTGACCCTGCAGGTGCCCCAGTCTCTGGTTCTGAACAACGCCTACGTCAAGGTAGATATAGACTCCTTATATATACCTGAAATATTGAGTGATTTAGTATCTTAAATGCCTGTCATCAAACTGGTCTCTCCATCTCTTCGCCATCTTTGACAATCTCACCCACACACTGACCAGGTGTCTGATGTTATTAGGTCACATGGGTCGTTTTTCTTTACCCCACACCCCCCCACCCTCCCCCGCTTCCTTGTATGTATCTTTGGCAACCGGAAAGCTGGGCCAGCTATTGGCCGCCACCTGCAAGGAGCTGCCAGGGCCCAAGGAGAGCCGGCGTACGGCCAAAGAGCTGTGGGAGGTGGTGCTGCAGATCTGCAGCATCTCCAGCCAGCACAAGCGGGCCAACGACGGCCGCGTCAGCCTGATCAAGCAGAGGGAGTCCACCATGGGCATCATGCCGCGGTACGCCACACCACGCCACGCCACGCCACGCCACGCCACTGCGGCCGGGACCCGGCCTCCACAGATGGTCCACTCCTCTGCTGTTGGTCAATTCTTGCCCAATCGTGGACAATGCCGAACTCATTCTTTTTTCCCCAATTGCTCCTTTGTCTTTTAATCTCCCCCCTCCAATAATGCTCTTTATCTTTGTGGATATTCCAGGAGCAAATTTATTACCTTCATCAAGAAACTGCGGGTAAGTTGCAGGTTTTTCCCCTTTCCGAACACAGACGACGGATAAAGCCGTCAGCCTGCTATTAGTGTGACAGCCGCTTAATAAGCTCCTTTGCTTCCTGTTAGGAGCCGCTGGTCCTCACCACTCTGATCTCGCTGTTTGTGAGACTACACAGCATCGTGAGGGTAGGTGTCTCGCCGAACGGTTCCCAAACAATGCTCTACACAGTGCCCCCTTCTGGTTGACCTTGTTCCCGCTTTGTAGGATGACATTGTCAATGAAGTCACAGCGGAGCACCTGTCCATCTGGCCCACAGCTCTGCCAAAGTAAGGATTATGTCCGTTTTGCAAGTGTTTGCTGCTGAAAAGGCTTCTTTGAATCACGCACAGTGTTTGTCACCATACACTCCCTAATGCATCTTCAAGTAAATATTAAGGTTTTCTCTCATTTATATGATTCATATATGATTATATGAATATGCTATAACAGCACTCAGACATACCTTTCCTTACTCGCACGTTAAAGTCCTGCTCTGCTTAGAATAGTGTAGCTCTTAGCCCTGAATACTCTGACTCTGTCACGCCGCCCCTGAAGTCTGCAGTCCGTAGATGTGGAGGCCGTCGCCGTGACGGTCAAGGAGCTCGTCACCCACGCGCTCGGCCTCAACCCTAACAACCATTCCTGGATCATCACGCAGGCGGACATATATTTCGGTAAGGGCCCGTCGCTGCGTCTGCAGGAATGAGGAAGACGGGGTGCTGCGCCAGGGACACTGTGACTCTCTCTCTCTCTCATGCACATCCTTTCGTTTCTTTCTCCCAGTAACCAGTCAGCACTCGGCAGCTCTGCATTACTACCTCCAGGCCGGAGCCGTCTGCTCTGACTTCTTCAGCAAGGCCGTTCCTCCAGACGTCTACACCGACCAGGTGACCTCCGAGTGTCTCCCTCTTTCAAGTCTGCAACTGACCATCCGTGTTGACGTTTGAGAACCGTGTTCCTCAACCCGGACTTTGGAGACCCCAAGACAGTCCACACGGTCCATGTTTTTGCACCTGCCCAGCACACCGGAACCAAGCAAGCAATCAAGAACACTGAGCGTTAGAGCGTTAGAGTAGCTGTTAGCTGATGTCGGCTTTTAGGTGTTTGTCAGCTGTTTGAGAAGCACTTGGTCAACAGCACAGAATAAAAGTGCAGCAGCTTATTGTGCCATTTCTAAGCCGAGAAAACGCCGTGTGAATAACCGACGGAGCCGTGTTTGCCACAGATACTGCTGTCTGTAGCCCAGTGTGACTGGCCTCTTCCTTATCAGGTCCTGAAGAGGATGATCAAGTGCTGCTCCCTGCTGAACTGTCATACTCAGGTAAGAGTGCTCAGCCCTTTACACGCATCATTCACTGGTATCAGTCACCTGCTTTGCCTCTTAATGTGGACGAAGAAAATGGATATTTTTATGGCTCCGTGGTAGGGCTGAACATTACATCATTTCAGGGCTGCACAATATTTTGCACGCATGTGCAGTAATCTCATCGTCACTGCTGTTTGTCTGACGCAGCTCGCCACACCACCACCAACTTCTTTGACACACACTGTTGGTTGATAAGTTCTATTTGGCTCTAGTTTATTTCAGATAATTTCACCTTATTTTATCTGTGTATCACACATAATGATGTGATATGGTGCAGCCCTACACTGCACTACATTAAGTGTGATTAATGATGCCGTTTAGGTGGCAGTGCTCTGTCAGTTCCTCAGAGAAGTGGACTACATGACAGCATTCAAAGCTCTTCAGGAGCAGAGCAGGTTGAGTACTGCCGATTCTGTCTTTTCGTTTGAGTACTGCTGATTCTGTCTTTTCGTTTGAGTACTGCCGATTCTGTCTTTTCGTTTGAGAAGGCGGGCGTGAGTGGGGACTGACCTGACACTTTCTCTCTCCATCAGTCATGATGCCATGGACGCCCTCTATGACTACATCTGGGACGTCACCATCCTCGAGTACCTCACATGTATCCTGCTTTCGTTTCTTCTTACGGTGTTTAAAGCTTATTTTCTTGTGAAATGGAATTCCTCTTTAACCATACGCTCAGACATTCACCATAAGCGAGGGGAGAATGAAAAACGACAAATAGCTGTAAGTAATGACTCCATTTTTCATTGGCCAATTATAAACGCCCCCTAGTGTACTGAGCTGTGCTTGATGTGAGGTGGGGCCAGAGATCTGTCCAGTGTTTTTACGTTTCTAGTGGGGCGAGTCAGCTTGCTGAGCGCTTGTTTTTTGTCAGATCAAAGCCATCGGGCAAACAGAGCTGAACGCCAGCAACCCTGACGAGGTCCTGCAGCTGGCTGCACAAAAAAGGAAGAAGAGCTTTCTTCAAGCCATGGTCAAGCTCTACTTTTAGACTGGAGTTTTTCTTTTTTTTTTATTTGCTTTAGAAAATAAACATTTTGTAAAGAGCTTCAGGTGTTTCATATACATGGGTCAATGTGGAACCTTAAGAATGTTCCTCAGGCAGATGGGCAGCATGACATTTCAGGCCGATAACGATAGCTGATTATTATGAGGTTTGGGAGGTTCTGCTTAAATAAGTTTAAAGGAACGCTCGACCCAAATAAAAAAATTCCAAAAATATGGAAAAGTATTTTTTGGTAAGAAAACACCAACTTACGACAGTCCCAGAGAGCTATTTTTTATATATTTAAATATTTATAACATTAATCATAGAGAGAGGCTGATCATCAAGTGTGGTATTACTTGGGGAAATTACAGTGTTTATCTTACGGTCTGCACTGAATTTTCTCAATATCAAACGCATAACTGACAGATTTGCATTATTTGGCAGTTTGGCAACCTTCTTTATTAGAATGGATTTGTTTTTCCGAAACTTCATACTCTTCACTGTTTCACCTTAAGCAGGGTTCGTACACTTTTTCACTACAGGGACATTTATGAAGTTCAGATATTAAATATAAGTTCTACAGCTGACACACTTCATCCATGCGCTGCTTTCTGTATTATGTCTTTATTACAGACACAGCGTGCGTTGCTGTGAGCTCCTCCCCCATAGGGAAAAGCTTCATTAAAAGTAGTGGAATTATAGGAAAACATTACTACCAAAACTCAGGGTTCATACACTTCTCCATCCATCCCTGCTTCATCCCAGCTGGGGTTGTGGGGGGACTGGATCCCAGGAACAAGGGGCACAGGGAGCAACCAACCCTAGGCAGTCGTCAACACACCACAGGGCAAATTTAGACTCGCCAATCAACCTGCCCTGCACAGTTTTGCACTGTGGGAGGAAACCAGAGCCCCTGGTGCCCAAATTCGAAGGCTCCTACAGATGTGGCCCACAAATGCGTCCTTCGCTTCCTGGGTTTTGAAGGATGGGTTGGGTGGATCCTTCACAGCCCACCCCATCCCAAGATTCATTATGGACCAAAGCCGCAACGAATCTTGGGATTCTTTTAAAAATGGCGGTAGTAGCGGAAGAGGCAGAAATCACTCTTAAATGCAAATAAATCTAGGGGTGCAAATGTTAAAAAGTAGAGGTTCCATCATTTTCAAGTTTCTCCACTTGGTACGTTCACCGCTTGATGGTGGACTTGTCTACTGCGACTGCCGTAACAACTTTTAGCCAATCACATTGCTTCTCGCTCGGGATAAGACACAATTGGCTGCTGCTTGCATGAATGTACCGTCACGGTTGCTAGGTGGCAGGAGCTACAAGGAAAAGATCTGAAGGTTAGACCGTCGAATTTTACAGCCACTCTCTTCCGACCTTCGCGGCCAACAGAGGCCACATCTTAGGCAGGACCCGGCACCTGAATTTGGACACACCTCAAAACTTGAAAACACAGAGCAACATAAAAATGACCAACTGCAGAAATGAACAAAGGCAGGCACTTAAATACCATGATAACGAGGACAGACAGGCTAAGACCATGACAATTTTAGATGTGTTCCAGTAACCACTTAAATGACACAACTCTCTCCCTCACTGTCACACAAACGTCTTTATTTTCACACTGTCTGATACTTGAAGTTAAACTCTACACATTCTTTATCTAAATTTCTCTGTTAGCTTGTACTCGTAGCAGAGCAATCTTTTTCACAGAGAGCACATTAACTGTTTATATGTGAAATGCACTGTGGCGTCTCAAAACACCACACGTAAACGCTCACGTCTTTCTTTTGTACTTTCTGATATTTGGACTTCATATGGTCTTTACACATTCTACTCTTCAGGTTAACAGTATTTATTACATATAAAAGTAACGGGTATTCATCACGTTGTGGGGACATTGTGTCCCCATAAGGTAAGGTATATCCGCTTACACACGCACACACACACACAGGTTTGTAATTATATCTTTGTGGGGACTCTCCATTCATTTATATGGGGAAAACTCTAATCCCAACATGACGACCTTAATCCCTACCCAGCCTAACTTTTGAAAAGAAATTCCACACAGCATTTTTGTAACTGTTTGGTATGCGGGTTCACCATTTTAAAGGGAATTATCGACAGCACATATCGGGCCAATTTTAAGCGTCGGCTGATGACTAATTGCTGCTGTACCGGCTGATACCGACAGCTAGGCGATACAATTCCTGCACTTTACTGACAGGACAGAACAGAGTAAAGAGTTACACACAAACGCACGAGGATCCCACTCCCAGTGACTACAGGCACTTTTAAGTCAAATCAAATTTTAATATTAAGACTTGCTGCACAGGCAGACTTTATGTACAACACGCTAAACAAAGACACTGAGGAAAAATCAACCCGTTCCCCCAGTTTAGCTGCAAGAAAGTTAGATTCTTCTGAAAACAGGAATACAGGAATGCCAGGCGGTGCTGCCACACAGACTGCTGATGTCTGTCTGACACAAGCTAGTTCCTTCCTTGGTTTGAAACAAATATTTCATGTAGCTTCACGTTGCGCATTTAGTTTACATAAATATTACTGTGAATGAGACACTGAGTATTAGCTATCTGGCATATCCAAACTTATAGACAGCTTTCAAAATTGGCCTCTGACCAGTTCAAGCATTAAAAATTAGGATTTTGTACATGTTTGCTGGCAGTATTCATTAGAATACCTTTAATTCTTAATTATTAATCTGCAGAGGTGTAAAATGCTTTAATAAGTTAGACCAGCCTTCCAAGCTTCTAAACATTTGATGGGGTGTAGAGACACCTCCAGATCCCCCGATGAGACCTGAGGATCAGTGTGGAGATCGTTTCTCTGCGCTCTTGGGTGGCGTTAGGGTCGTGCTCTCAGCCCCAGGCGATAACCCGCTGACAGTCTCCAGCTGCATGTTCTGCACATCTCTCTGGGGTGAGACAAACATTGAGAATAGTCACCGACTTGGAATCAGCTACAGCTGAAGTTAATGATGACAAAGGCAGCATCTGGCTCCGTGCTAAGCTTAAGTGGCTCCACGGGGCCCCTCACCAGCATGGCCAGGTAGTCCGTGTGGGTCTGGATGTTGTATCCATCCTCCTGAGACCTGGTCGGGAAGCCCTTCAGCCATGTGCCACAGGACTCACTGACTGTCCTCATAAACGGCAGCATCCAGCTCACGCAGTCGGCCAGGACGTCTGGCCTCAGGCCTTCAGGAGCAGAACATCACAACACAAAGTTAATGAAATGAGACAGGGAACCTCAGCTTTCCGTTTCACATCTATGATGCTGGATAACAACAGCAAGGAAAGTAAATTCAGCAGTAGATTCAGCAGTAAATTCAGCAGTAGGTTCAGCAATAAATTCAGCAGTAGGTTCAGCAATAAATTCAGCAGTAGGTTCAGCAATAAATTCAGCAGTAGATTCAGCAGGCTTCTTGTTCCTCTCTTCCACCTGTCACTAGTGGTAATATCTACCACAACCTGAGCTTAATTCACTCCCCAAAAACTGCTCATGAGAAATTCCCATCATTTCCTATTGCTTTAATCCTCGATGGGTTTTTGTAGCCTATATATGTTCCTGCAAATTCCCAAGATCAGAATCTGTACCAACTATACCAGGGACTTTCCGATCACAGTGCTTGGTTGTTAACAAAGTGTTAGTGGCCCAGTGGGGGTGAGGGGGCTTGGTCATTTTTACCAGCCTGCATTAAGGTACCTGAGGCAGCCCATTATGGACCAATGGTGGACAGACCCTCATCCATACAAAGCAAACCATGTGACTCAACTCTTTCTATGAAAGGACATCCCTGAATCCCCAGTAAAACTTCACAACGGGAAGAATGAGCCCCAGACTGAATGCGACACTTACCTGATGCATTCTGGGCAACTTCGAAGGAAGTGAAATGGCTGAGGGCTGCAGCAGCCAAGATTCCATACTGGTAGCCCAAGGAGTTAATATCAAGAATACATAAATCCAGGAGCTGAAATCGGGAGAGACCACCAAGGTACGGTTTATATACTCAAGTAAAGAACTAGAAGGTTCAGGGAGAGTTACGGTGATTAATTACTGAGCCGTTTTCAAGAGGCAGGAGGTGAGTACAGTACCTGTGTGATCCGTACGTAGGTATCTGGGGAAAACTGGGGCACTAGGAGTCTATGGTCATCCTTCAGAGATGTAACTTGAGCGTAAAGCTTCAGCCATGAGATGACAGTCTCAGGTCGGATCTCCCAATTCAAAGCCTGAGGGAAAAAAACGTCCAAAATATTTTAACGAAGTCACGGCAAATCAAAATCATCGTAATCATGTCCTCAAACAACTTACACATCATTACACACCATAACATACATGTACAATATAAATACAGGGATATCATTTGTATTAGGTGACACACCTTTAAAAGAATCAGTTCCATTTGTTGGATCTCCTTTTCAAAGCAGGTCCCATCTGTGAAGTAAGCCAGCTCCTCAAGTCTGGGAGGGTAGATTTCCTACAGAACACAGGAATGCATAAAGCAATAGCCAAGCCTTCAGTCCATCTAAATGTTACTGTAACAATGAAATAATTTTAGCTAATGTCTTAGGGAAGCCTTCAGTCTCTGTTCTCAATACAGAGGGACGAGCAGAGAGCCTAATGAATGTTGCTATAACCAAACTCACATTTCATTTATCTGATGCTTTTCTCCAAAGCAATTTACAGTAGAGGGAAAGATTATAATTTATGTCAGCTCCCTGGGATATGAACCCACCACCTCTGCATTGTTAGCACAATGCTCGCTCTGTTAAGCTAAGAGTTCTTATTTAAATCTGGTGGGTTCAGATGTAGTACAGTACACTAATGTATTTAATAGGCACAAAGAGTTCCAGCAGTATGTATATATTCTACCAATAGATTGGAAATTTCTTAGAAAAGGCTTTTCATCTGAAGTCGTGTAAGTAGGTATAATGGTTGGTTGCTCTGTGTAAGTGTTAGCCAAGCCACAACATCAAATAATAATAAAAATACTAGTGCGATGGACGGATTTGAATCTAATTTAAAAAATTACATAAGCCAATCATTACCTCTAACTTGGAGGCAATGAACAGAGCTGTGACCCCAATTAGCTGCAATCTGGTTTTGTCGACCGCCTCTTGTGTCAGCATGAACCGGTCGAAAAGGTCTTGCGCGAGGTAGAACGTTTCACGCTGTAGGGTGTGTTCCTCGCTGACCTGGATACGTAAACAGAATTCAACACTGCAGAACTCACCTATTAAAGGGAAAGTGAAACCATTCTCTATGCTAATTCAAGCAGTTCTATGCTTTTTTTAACCCTAGATTTAAGAAAATCAAACTTCACGATATACAGAGTAAGTGATAAAAGCTGCCAATAAAACAACACATGCATTATGTAGTAATTATGTAACAAAATGAAACAAATTTTCATTTCATTATATAATAGTGCCTGTATTTTGTATTAATCTGCCGCATTTTGTAATAGACAGCTTGAAAGCAATATGTAATAAATCTCCCCGCATTCTGTAATAAATTATTACATATTGTGGTGATTATTACAAAATTTGGAAATTGCGCTTTTTTATGATGAAAATGTAATAATAATAATATTTGTCTTCATTGACACTTTGCTGAGTAATTACATAGTGCATCGTTACAAAGGCCTGTTTCTTACTTACTTCCATAAGCCAGTCTAACAGGATGGACCTCATGTGTGGATGCAGGCCTGGATGTCGCTGCACGAAACTCTTGTCATGGACATACTTGACATCCTTATTGAGCATCTTAATCCACACATCTTCTGAGCTGGCCCAGCTGTCGGAAGTAACATAAGTCGCTTGAAGCCTTAAGTGTAATGGCGTGGTCTGTACCATTAAGGGCGGGGGCTGAATGGGACATCTGTTAATTTGACAAAGAGGCAGACGAACGAACTGAGGTGGCAAACTGTGCCTACCTGAGGCAAGGCAGCGGAGATGTGCTCAGATTCCTGACCTCGGACAGGTACCTGGCCACCTCCAGCTCCTTATGAGGAGTTTCCGTCAGAATGGGGAGGAGGTCACTTACTGTGGGGCAACGACCCTGCAAAGGAATGGAATCCACTTAGGCGGGTATAAACACTGACCTATAAACACTCTGTCAAATATAATTTAGAATCATCTTCACTCCTGGAGTTCTGTGCATGATTTATGTAAATGACTATGATCTTCTCAAAGCTAAACGCGGTACATAAATTTGAGACAAAAATGTATACGAAGAGCCATAACGATTATATTACAGATCTGTAAGGAAGGAAGGAAGGAAAGGAAGGAAATGTAGCAAAATGTTTTATAAATATAAAATGCCATAGGTATGGGAACAACGAAGATGGGAAGCCAACCCATCACCGGAGGAAATAATGAAAACTACAGTTGTCAAATACTTATCACTTTTTCAGTGTGGGGGAAAAATACATTTTTGCACAGTGAAGTGAGCTCTCGACTGCCTTGGAGCAAAATGAAGAACACGTCGTACAAAATGGCAAGATTCTACAAAACTGACGGGGAAAAAATATAGTTAATCATTCTATTGATTATGAATCATTACCTTTGTCTTGCATAATTCAGTTTCAGCTGGAGCAGGTCCTGTCTGCCGTCTGTCGCACTGCCCAATGAAAAACAAGGCCTCTGTGTTAAAGGCATCCATTTCTACATGAAATTACCAAGTGACATTCTATGAAGTGTCACACACCTGCAACAGTCTTTTTCTTGTCCTTGTCACCTTCTGAATGGCATCATTCCTACCTTTAGCTATTAAACGTGCACTGCAGAAGAAGAGAAAACATTAAATTAGTTCTGTTACACTAAGGTACTGTCCGGATAGCAATCATCTGGAAACATCCCTTCTTGAAGTACCGTCCTTTACCTGCGTCTGGACATTCTCCTTCACACCCGACAGTTCCTGAGAAACAAGAAAATACTAATTTAATTAATGCAACATTTAAGATTTTTTTTTAATGTCCTTGGTTATGTACAAATCACGTAAGCTTTGAATAAACAATCCAAAAATAAATCTTCCGGGCGCCCCTATTGGGCCACAAGGCAGACTCCATACAGTATGTAGGTCAAGTTTAGTAATGGCCGAATAGTTACTGTATAACTGTAAATTTATGACATCAAAGACCTTGATGCCATGCATTCGAGGTGCCCCTATAATATGGAAAGCCCAGGTATGGTAGATGTTATAACTCGTAGATTATGTCCATAATAAATGATTTCCTTAGTATAAACTGAATGCATTACGTTTCCGTATTTCGCCTCATCGCGGCATTCTAGGCAGTCAAGACGAGATTTCATTCAAAAGCCATATTGATCGTGTAATTCGTTCATCCTTAGCGAAACATAACAATGTCTATCATTAAATAATTTTACCTCTGAATTTATTTGTAATTAGACCTCTTTAAAACACATTTAAAGTAAACACATTTAAGCCGGTGGAACGATCGACTGTTTTCAAATCGTAATGTATTTAAACCCCCCAATTAAAAGTTAAAAGTGTTTTACTTTACATGAATCTCTTTATGAATGTTTCAAAATAGCTGTTCATGAGTAAACCATTATTACAAGAATGGAATGAGAAAAGGTTAAGCCGACACCATAGTTTCATTTTCAAGTCGGCCCTAAACACAGCTAGATATTAAGGAATAAAAATTACTACGGCAAAATTATTTCATTTCTTTTCATTTTCGAAAAATTTATTTAACATAATTTCAACTGATGCCATTATAAACTATTTAAACAAAACTACAGTTTTACTTGCCGTGTTATTTGCAAATGACTAGCAAACAAAAAGTCAATTTTAAAAATGCAAAAATGGGCAACGAAGACACTATGTGCTCGTTGTGGTTTTAAGAGAAACAAAAATGTGATTGCATTAAAAAGTTTATTTTCTTTATGAAGCGGGCGGCAAAACGCCCTTCCTTACCGTGAAGCGCAGCGGCTGTCAGCTGGCGCCGGCGCCAAGTGCGGCGGCCAGTGCGCATGTCCGCCCTCCGGCTGTCTTCAGAGCACTGAAGGGTGAAAACAAAGACGTTTCTCGTAATAAGAAAAAGAAATATACGTCAGATTAACTCAGATTAAATTGGGTAGTGTCTGGCTAATGGCATATAGATGCCATCAAGCGATAATGAATATTTTATATAACGAATTATTTTATACAATTGAAGAAAACGGTAATGACATTACGCAATACAAAAATCGAATACGTTATGACACATAATCAGACTTTAAAGTATGCTATAATTGACAACGCCATCTGGCTAACCAGGTAGACGCTTGAAAGGATTTTTCAGCACTTTTGAATAACGGGACGAATCCTAAAGTGTGCGCTCATTGGCTGCAACTGGACTGGATTAGCCAATAGGATCAGAGCAAAGGCAACAACGTGCTTTCGGAGTAAAACATAAACAAAGACTGCCAGCGAAGCTGTAAACTGGCAACAGGGGGCACTGCTTCTCATTTTTGGTTTCTCATTTCATTGTTTTGGTTGACGCCCAAAACAGTTTCATGTTGAACAACGATCATATCTTAATTAACATGCATGTCTCTGAAATGTTTTTCCTTATACAGTAAAACTGGTCTAAGTCGCCGGCTTGTAACTCGTCAAAAGTCGACGCTCAAGCAAAAGTCCCGATTTTTCCTAATGGTGTTTCCTTTAAAATTCATTGTGTAAATCGCCGCTTGTAAGTCGTCAAATTCCCTTAGTCGTCACCTAAATCCCGGTCCCGAACAACACAAATGA
>JAODJU010000046.1:19204012-19223132 GCA_026776725.1 Gnathonemus echidnorhynchus
CCTGTCAGGCAGAGTCATTGTCACACCTGAACACAGAGCTCTGAGGGCAGGTAAAGGGTGACTGTACTGAAAGGCCAACGGCTTTTACTATGAACTGAAATGACCTTTTCCCTTTCGGCGTTGTCCCCCCTCGGCTGCTTCTTTTTCTTTCTGGAAGGTTCCTAAAGAGAAGTAGAGAAACCACTCGCAGTGACCACAAAATGCCACCCGAATGGCTGCATGCCGCCAACATGCATGAAAACACTAAAATTCACATTTGCATTCATGTTTTTAAACAAAGCCTGTGTTTTCATGCCATTGGTATATCAGATTTGATAATCATGATGTTTTTAAGACAGATGTTGATGGGAGAAAGCTTGTGATGGGAACCTGCTTAAAAGCTTATGGACAGTCCTCTTCCCTCAGCACATTTCAAGCTTGAGAACCAACTGACTGGCTGTGGCTCTTCAGTGTTTCCCAAATACCAACACAAACACGGGCTGAATAGTAGGGCTGTAACGATGCATTGATGCATGGTGAAGAATTGATGTGCTGCAGGTAAATGCGGAAAGTAGCACTATAGTCCCGAGTGGTCAGACCTAACAACACCTCTGGGTGTGAATGAAAAGAGCCTGACATGTCAGCCGGTGCCCAGTGAGACCAACGAGGTACCTTGCTGTCAGATTCTGATTCTGATGAGTCGTCATCTGACGCCTTTCTGACACGCTTCTGCTTTCTCTTCTTCTTAATCTTCTTTTCCTCCTGATTACACACAAAAAAAAGATTACAATCATACAAAGAAAAAAAAAGAACCCAGCCATCAAATAACAGTGAAATAAATATTTAAGGATTGCACAGAAAAATATTACCCAAAGGATCTCAAAACTATAAATTAATGAAAACATTTTAAGTCTAATTTTAATGAAATACATGACATTTTAGATATGCAAACTAGACTGTTATGTAAACAAAATATTCTTGCCTCATCAGATTCGGAAGAGCTGCTAGAGGAATCAGAACTTGATGAAGAGGAGGAAGACGAAGAATGCTTGACCAAACACAATGGAAAGATTTTATTAGATTTTAAGTTGTCTAAGAAAGCAGCGTATGGCACATCAGATTAAACCACAAAGGGCTAAACGGATGAGGTTCTAAACGGATGAGGTTCTAAAGGACGCCGAACACACTTTTGTCGTTCATTAGGACAGAGGAACAGTTCTCTCACCCTGCTGGCTCTCTTCTTCTCTCGTCGCTTTTTCTGGACACAAAGACAACGGTAGAGCAGTGAGCGGTCAGCGGAAGAGCAGGCCACCACACAGCACTAAGGGGGATGTGACCGGGGATGTGACCAAAGCGACAGGACGCACCTCTTTTTTATCTTTGTCCTTCCTGCCGTCACTCCCCCCGAGAAGCTTGTCTCTGTTCTTCTCTAGCTCCTTCTTCCACTTCTGCAGAGAGGCAGGCAGTTTGGACATCAGGGGCCACATAGGAATCACATTATCAGAATAGATACTTTCCTCCTCCCTGTGGGGACGTTTTGCAGTCAGAGCACAGGGTCAGCCAATGTCCAGTGGCCAGGACCAGTTGGGGTTAAGGGCCATGCTCAGGAGCCCAACAGCGGCATCACTCCCACCACAGGATTTGAACCGGTGGCCTTCTAATCTGGGGCACAGTCCTAACCTGCAGAGCCACGCAACCCTTATACATGTTTGATCCTGATATAGCCTCAAAGACTCGCTGCTGTTCAATTCATAAAACAGCCACAGACAGGCCGGCCTTTTGGAATCCCAAATGAAAGGCACCTTAAAAGCAGAGAGGATACAGAGCCCAAATGACAGATGTTATTACCGCATTCATTTTCTCCTCAAACTCTGCCAACGTTCTTGATCCCTTCTTTTTCTTCTCCAGCTGTTCCTTCACCTCCTCCCTAAAAGATTTAACCTTCAGACTCCACAAGATTCAGCAGGAACAGTCACACTATAATAAACTTACTACAGACTTTACTATGTACTTTCACTTGTAGAAGGAGCATTCAGCTATAACATTAAGTGTTAAGATGGCGCAATGTGTTGTTTTATACACATAAAGCATGAAGAAACATAAATCGTGATCTCAGGGTCTGTAGGGTTTGATTTCCAGAGTCAGGAGTTACTCAATACATTTTCACGTCGCCTTTCACATTACGAAACATAAAGATGCATATGTTAATATACAAAATTATGTCACAAATATTAAACAAAGGAGATCAACACCCTCCCTTGGGTTATTTGCGGGACGGCATGCACACAGGTGCATTGGTTGCAGCCCTTACCATGTCGGCCTCGGTCTGTTCAGGTAGTCCTGGATCGTGGTTCCGGCAGCTGGCGGGGGTCCCCGGGCCCGAGCCGCCGCTATGGGGTTAATGTACGCCTGCAGACATTAATTAACACGGGGGGGGAGGGGGGATAACATACGCCGCTAATTTACCACACTACGGTCAAACAGTTATCCAGGGCCGGATAACTGTACCGCTAATTGTCCCTTCCATCCGATTCAGGTTAAATTATAGTAGATCCAACTTCGAGATAGGTAATTAGGTAGCCCAGGCAATAGGTTTAGCCAGCGACTGAGAAAACTATTTGTTTATCTTGCTAGTCAGTTATCCAGATACACGGTGTTTTTATCATAATTCCCGAAAAAGGCAACATTTTGTGACTTTATCAGCTTTCTAAATATTACTGGTTATAAATAGGCCGGTAACATGGTCAGCCGCGACTTAAACAGGACACGTAGCCACACTGGAGCGAAGCCGCTGAGTCGGCTGATAAAAGCATTACCAGGTCTGTATTTGGTAAAGATAACGGCTGGTAATGTAAGGTTCCCGATAGTTTTGTATATTCGGCAGGCAGAAACAAAAATGAAACAATTTTTTTTTTCCCAACATTTTTGGAAATCACATTCTGCACCAAAGCAGCTCGAGTCTTTCAAGAGTAGGCCCTGCGGCCACGGGGTCCGTTTGTTTTGCAGACCGTGATAACGATGCCAAACGCGCGGGAGCCTTCCACGCCCATTTCGCTAACCAGCCCCCGCTGAAGCACATTTCGGGCGCGCTCGGGTAGGTCAGATTAGCTTGGACTTACCACTCTGTTGTCCCTCTTCCCCATTTTTACGGATTTAGCCGCGCATGCATACGGTTGACTTTGAGGCTTTATTTACATCCCTCCGCCGATGATGTAATTTTTCTGACTGGGCCCGAACCGGAAGTGGTGCCATCTAGCGGCCACTGTGTTCAAAGGTCCACAGGGTGGACTAGTGGACATTGTCGCTTAGGAATCTGTCTGCGTGGAGTTCGCATGTGTTCCCCGTGCAGCGGAAGATGCCTTTGGGTGCTCTGGTTGACGAAGACATGCACTTAGGCAAATTTGCGCCAAACTTCAGAAGGAGATAGTACGCAATACATGTACATTTATGTATTTAGTAGTTAGCTTTTATGCAAATGAGAAATCAGGGTCAGCCACTCCCTGTGGTAGTTGGGGTTTAATGGCCCAGTCGGGGAAATCACTCTACCGAGTGCGGGATTTGAACAGGCAACCTTCCGATCGCAACAAGCTCGCACTTGACCCGGTTGCCTTGTACTGTCCCCGACTCTCCCGCTGGTCTGCGCTGACATTGCGCGTAACCCACTGAGCCACGCCCCCTATTCTAGCTATGTTCCCGGAGGTTTCACAGTGCAAAGCCATACTGCCGCAAAATTAACGCAGAGGGATCGATTAGGAGGCGGGGCGGGATGACGAAAACTATAAAGGGGCCGGTGGGCTGCGTCTTGCCAACATACGCTTTATAAGTACCCTGTATTTCTTGGGATAGACTACAGCAGTGCTTCCCAACCCGACCTACAGGGCCACGTTTTTGCTCCCTCCCAGCTCCCAGCTCCCTGCCAGAGAGTCCACACCGGACTACAGGGTCACCGCAACACAGCTTAAAATAAGTGATAAGGAAATTTATGGGTGGATGAATGGGTGAGTGTTGTTTTGGTTGTTTTCTCTGTTGTGACACAAATGTTTAATGTAGATGAGAAACAAAGGGCATTGAGTTTACACACAGAAATATTTATTTTAGAAAAATAAAACTGTCAAGCAGTCAAAGCAGTTCGAAACAACAAGCTTACATTCAAGCAGCTTTAGTCATTGGCAGAAAATTACCACCTTTTATTTAGATTGGCTGGATCTATACATGGGTTGGGCCAGAGCAATTAGCAGCAAAACCTGTTTATAAAATCCTACAAAAATAAAAGTACACGCCCCCACCTCTAAAAGAAAATGGTCAATACTGGTTATCATACCGTACAATTTGACATACTTTCCAATTAAGAATGATCTTAGCAATCAGTTCAAATCAGAAAATAAAACAACACCAAAAAGCAATTGAACTCTAACCTTTCAGGGTGAATTTTATAAATAAGGCTGAATTGCATGTAAATAAAAATAAAAAGCTTATTACAGGTTTCGGCATAAAATTGGCATTTAATCTACTGCATTAAATTTGCCTCAGGTTGGTTTACATTACAATACTGATTCTTAACTTTACTGATCTAACTAGATCCACATACACGAGAATACAGTACATCGTTACTCTAAGTAATGCAATAAAATCAAAGCATTTCTCTGTCCTGAATGGTTTCTGACTTGGCAAACCGCTATATTGTTTGTCACGTATGAGCCCATTGCAAACGTAACATTTTAGCTAAATACAGTAAAAATTTCTCAAGTTCATTAAATACCCTACACCAACATTTCTATTTTAATGGTATTTTACTAGCAAAAAAAAAAAAGGAAAAAGATCAAAAACAATAGCCCCAAATTTGTTAAACACCTTTTCTGAATTGTTCAACTGTTCATCTTTTAGAATCCTTAATCCATAGAAATGTATTCAATACAATGTCAACCAATATAAAGATTAATATTGTTCTTACATTTTTAAATAACAGTAATAACAATATTTGTATTCTCCAGCACTGCCGACTGAACTTGAAGCGCAGAAAATGAGCAGGATCGCTATACTTAATATATAATGAAAATGTATGCTCATAGCACCGATTTCACCACCAAGAACTCTTTATTTGTTATGAGCATGCGCATATTTCATAAAAATGTCACTCTAACAAACTGAATATTTCATGCACAACAGCATAATAGTTTATATGCTTTTTTTATATACTTCTGGTAATAGTCTCCTTTTTTTTATCAGTAACCACACTTAATGCAGAGAAAGACACCTGAAATATTGAAGGTGGGTTTGATGATTGTAGGAGCAACATCAAGGAGAATAACAAGGTGAGGAGAAGCTGAGCATGGGGGCTGAAACAGCTGCACAGAAATACTCCTACGAAGTGTCATTTAATGACCCATTTCTCAGGTAGGCCTGTTATTCAGGAATGTAAGCTGGAACATGTGAGTGTACCAAACCAAAAAATAAAAATATTAAAGCCACATTTGAGCGCCACCTTGTGGGCTTGTTCAAGTTAAAATGGAAACTGTCCAGAGAGGCTTACAATAACGCTAAACATTCACTATCTAGTCCCCCTTACAAAAGACCCCTCAACAGTTTCATTACAGTCCCATTAAGAACCATCAGAAGAGAGAAACAGTACAAGTATAGTCCACCAGAGGTATCAGAGCTTTTTTAGCTTGGTAAGGACATTTAACAAATATATATTAAAATAAATAAAACAGGAATATTTCTTATTTTGTAGGGCAACAGATTGCTAAAGATGTATTTTAGCTCATAAAACATTGCTTTTGAAATCAGGCGAAATGCACCATGCAACAATTTCCATGGCGACCTCTGACATGCTGGTGTTTCAGGTTTGAAGGAGGTGAAACGGCTTATCGTCATTTGCACATGATGCCAGACTCCTTTCGTTCTCGAGCAAGACAATGAATGTTAGCAAAACTTAAATACTAAAATCGATTGGGTCAATAAATAACTAATACAACGACAATGCAAAATCAACATTTTCACTGAGGTTGGCATGACACAGTAGGAGATACCGTCTTGGGGGAGCATACCACCCACAATGCACTGCAGCAACACGCAGCAACACAGAAACCCTCCAGCTTAATTTAACCTAGACTACCCCAATAAAGGTAGGCCTGTATAGAATGGGTTGATCTAATTCTCAAAAAATTCTCAAAAACAAGAACACACTTGTTTTCCCTGGGAGGTACTGAGATGTTACGAGTGGAAGGTGCTGAAGTGTGCAGGGCGAATTTGCCTGTATTAAGGCACAGGATCCTGGATGGGAGCATCTGCACATCCCAAAATCTGGTGCAACTCACATCAACATAGCACCAATGACAATAACCCCGTAGCACTGGAAATGCACTCGACAGGCTGCTATCATTGCTGAAAATAACTATTTACACCATCATCAGTGTTCTGTAACTGATATGGAGAACCCCAATTACCATAAGAACTCATTTTGCTCAATAATTCCTAATAGATACAAGTGGTAGCAAGCAGTTAACGGGGGCATACTCAGCACAATACTGAATTTTCCACAGCATATTCACATTTTCTGAAGGCATTTAACTAATTAATTTTTACAGTTGTATTTACACATAACAAGCAACAGGCTGAATCATAGTCATTCAGATAGGTTCCCTGAATCTCCCGCTATGGGGGCAGACATTTGAGTGAGTTGCAGTAAAAAAAAAAAAAAAAAAATGGTGAAAATTGGCCCAAGTTTTTAAGATAGAGGGTTTACATATCCTCAACTCAAAATTAAAAAATAAAGACACACATGAACACTAATCACTTTAGTCACTTTGCTTACTGACTGTTTGGAATACCACTTGCACTTTATACGGAGATTTTCCATCTATAATGACGAATCTTTACATTATCCAAGACAGAAGGACTGTGTAGTGGGTAGTTACTACATGTCTAAGTAGATAGAATACTGTTGGAAAAATTACTTGTAGCTTATATATAAATTAAAAATGTTGGAAATTAAACCTGTCCTAGTTAATAAAAAAAATAAAGGTATTAACTGGTATATGTGCGTACTGTACCTTTAAATTACCTGCAAATTGCTGGTAAGCATTTCTATGACATTAGAGTGAATGGTAAGAGGACACATCCCTGTGATGGGTCTACGTGATGAAAGTGAAAAAACAATCTGTCAGAATGTGTTCTTTTACCTAAATGAATCCTGAGTATAAACATACAGAATTAAGTTTAAGGACATGAAGATGTTATTGGGTCAGGCTCCCCAGTCAACTAAACCCTGTTGTCTGAATCCTAACTGCTCAGCTGAAGACCAGCAAACTCACTTTCAGAAGTTAAACATTTAATTACATTTGACATGTACAGATAGCTTCAAAGTCTTTGGATTTTGTTCACTATAGTTTTTCAGTAACAAAGTTATAACTTACTCTGCAGGTCTAAATTATTCCCCTAGTCATTTCAGACTTATTTTTACTGGCCAAAGATGAAATAATGCAACAAATAAGACATTAGTGTCACAATGACATAAACATGCATATAATGTGACGAAATTAGTATGAGATCTGTTCTCAAAATAGATGTGTAAGTATACATTTGATGTGTAATCGTATCACATTTACAGTGTGTCCTGCATATATTTTTATTTGTGGAGTTAAACCAGCAAGGTCTACTATACAAAATTATGTTTGATATGTAATGACCTGTTGCATCCTATAATCTGTCTTTCTTTTTTCTATTGTGATACACAGCGTACCAGCGCATGCTTACACCCCCAAAAAAATGTTCTTCGGGACTGATAAACCAAGCTTTCTAGTGCAGTCCTGGGTCTAAAAATTCAGGATATGGACAAAAGGCCAGTTAAAAGAAAAAAAAATGACTGCTTCATCCATGCAAACACTTTCTGTGACATGACATACCTCCAACAATGAACACTTACTTGCGCTAACTCTACCGCTACCACACTACGTCCTCCGATCTCCGAAAAATTCATGGGTCACGCCACCTACGCAGTGTCTGCAGCCACCTCATCCACACTGACCCTTTCGTCACCACGTAAGGCCCACCTCAAGAAGCTTTTTTCACAAATTACACACCATACTTACTGGTCTTCTACAATGACCAGCTGCCATTATGTACAAAGTTAATGGTTTTCACAGAACACATATACATGGCAGCACACACATTGGCCTAGAAACAACTCCAGGATTTTTACATCAACTCCATTATCCTTTATCAAAGACCTAGAAAAATATATTACAGAGACATAATAGAATTTTTTTTTCACAACTCAGCAGACACATCTTTTACTTTTTGCACGCATCAGGTAATGTACCGCAATTATTTAATCCTGCTTTGTATCAGTTTGTCTCCAGCAGCCTTGCAGCAGTATATCGGAATAACTGCAATGCTGATTAACACTTGTAAAAGATGGGAGAGCATTTAACTTAAAAACACACACACAGACACAAACTAGAAAAAAATCCAACAGAAGTATATATATATAACTGTACACACAGTCATCTCCATCAGCTTCAACAGCTGAGGCTGCTTTAGAAACTGAGAGCATATAAAAATTTAATTCACGAATGAGAAAACATAACCCAAGGCACTCAGCAGTATATATCGCCGCCACTAGGGGGCAGAGATGACACAGTCACTTAGCACATTCCATGACGTGATATGCAGAACGTTGATGTTCCGGGAAGTGGGGGGGGGCACAAGCCAGATGGGGATGGGGGGATCTGGTGGCGGTGCTGACGATCAGCTAAATAGATGAGCAAACATAAGTACGGCCATGAACTGGAGAGAACAGCTGGAGTGGTGAGACCCAGGACCCCCTGTCTGGGGGGGGGTTCTTCGAAAGGGTGTCCTCTGGAAGACAGCATGTGAAGAAGCAGCTTCTGGAAGTCCAGATTTTTCCCAGGTGGTCCGATTCTGAACAGGATGTCTTTGCATTGTAGTAAAAGAAAAAACAATTCCATATCGTGGGCAAACTATTTTTGATTCCATTATCAAGAAATCAAAGGAGCAGCATACGTTGTTGTGGAAGACTTTGTTCCCTCTCTTTTTCAGCAAAAAATATTTCAAACCACCCAATTAAAAGCTAATCTCCTTGAGTCGAGTCCATGGTGGCAGACGTGTCCCCTAGGCTGCCTGCTTCTCCAGCGTTGACTTGTTGCTAGGGATTTGTTGGGAACTCTTGTTGCTAGTCTCCATATTCTGGAAGTACGGGTGGGAGAGAGCGGCGAATGCCGAGATCCTCTTGGAGGGATTAAATGTGAGAAATTGCTGGAGAGAAATCATTTACGAATAGTTAGTGGCAATTTAGAACTGCACTTTCTAGGCAGAGCCATGACGGTTAACACTAGAAGGTGCAAGTCCAAGGTTAGTGAAGCGGGGGCAGGGGGATTACCAGCAGCAGGGCCTGTGCCTGCTCATCCATCTCCGGGACGAGCTCAGTGATGGGCCTGGGGGGCCGAGGGGAGAAGGCGCTCTGAGGGAGGGCCACGTCCAGGGGCCAGTCCTCCACGCTGGGCACTCCTACAACACTGCGAAGAGGAGCAGCGTGTCAGCCATGGTGCCGGACACACACACACACACACACACACACACACACACAGATTAGGTATTTATGTCTTTGTGGGGACTGTCCTTTCATTTCTATGGGCAAATCCTTAATCCCAGCCATAACCCCTACTCAGGCCTAAACTTGTGACAGATTTTTATGAAACTGAGTTTCCCTTTGTGGGGACTGAAAAAATGTCCCCAGAATAACAGGTTTTTATCACCTTCTGGGGACATTTGGTCCCCACAATGTACCACACACACACACACACACACACACACACACACACACACACACAAACTCACCACAGGCACAGTCATGCATTCTCGATTAGGTTAATTGAAAACTCTAGTCAGCACTGATGCTAATCCAAGCCCCCCCCTTCCCCCCAGATATCTTAGGCATCAGAAAATAAGGGGGGCGTTCTACCCGAATGGATGGCTGCTACCTTCTGACTGCATCTGTCGTAAAGCCATGTGCTCAGACCCGCCACGGTAATTGGAGCCGTGATCAGGGCCTGCTGGGGTGTTAAATTTCCGCCGGGCCTCCCATGGCGGCCGCGTCTTGTTCACTAGGACTTCCAGGAGTCTTACAGTGTCTTACAGGGGGGGTTACGCGATTCTCACTTCGAACCCTCGCCGCAGTACAATGGCATGTCTGACTGCGCCGCCCCGCCCTGCATTATCAGCCTAGCAGATGTACTGTGAAAAGCTGTTTACGCCATTTGCGTATGGTGTCTGAATCATGGGGAACCCAGTACTTACTGAAAAATCTGAATCATGGGGAACCCAGTACTTACTGAAAAATCTGAATCATGGGGAACCCAGTACTTACTCAAAAATCTGAATCATGGGGAACCCAGTACTTACTCAAAAATCTTGCCCAGCTGGTCTACATCAGAGTTTCCCTGAAAAAGTGGTCTAAAAAGGAAAGAGAAAAACACAAGTTACTGGCAACATTCATTTTTCAGGACTGTTCTGTCTGTGACCATGCAAAATTAATTAAACTGTAAATACATTGATCTGAATAACAACCGAACAGCTGAAGCGTAACTCTGGACCTTTAAGGATAACCTTATCGAAGTTCAAGAAATTATTTTTTGAATGGGATATAGAACTGAAATATATTTATATTAGGGGAAGTAAAATATATATTTATATGGGAATTATAGGGACTGAAGTTTGTAGGAATTGCTGCAGTAGATCTGAACCATTAATATGTCTGCTGAGACCCTACATTTTCCCCAGGCTATGATCAGGTTCGAGGGTGATTAAGAGGGGTACCAAGGGGTAGAGTGTCAGCCTAGGCCGATGGGGTGGTCCTCACAGAAAGAGGCCTTTCGAAAGGGTGTCCCTCTACAGGCTCACAGCAGCTGCTGGAACTGATGTCATGGTTCCCTCCCTCTAAATTTATAAGTGTCGGTTTAGAGTTCCCACCAGCCCACGCACACAGGCGATGAGGAAATCTGCATGTGTGTTCTCAAGCATATTAACTACGGCTGATTGGGGACACCACAGCGAGCGATCTCCAAGCCTCAGGCCCAAATCGCAAGACAGGCACCTTCCACCACACACTCAGCACCTCTGACCCACATTGTCTAGTGTCTCTCCTCCAGTACTGGAACCCCTTACACATGACAGACACTTTTAAAACACAGTGCACTTTTAAAACTTCAGTGCTGATGACCGGGAGCTGGACCACTGGCAGTTCCTGTTATATGTGAGACTGAACTCCAGAGCCCACAAAATACAGTTAAGCCCCAAAACATGTCCCTCTATGATTCTTCTGACCAGTGACTCCTGCTGGGGTGGTTGGGGATCATGGCTGATAAGTAGAGCCTCAATTACTCATTGTAGATGAGTGTGAGAGGAAGAATTAACTAAAGCCCACATCTGCACCTTCCTGCACACGGGTTCCAATGCTGCTTGCTAACGCCCATTAAATGTCAACCAGTGTACTAGAAAGCCCTCTCTCGCAAAACTTCTTGCCGCCACCAGATGTCGACCTGCCACAAGGCAGCTGAAGCAGAGCAGCTCTCCTACTCCTTAGCCAGCTGCAGGGCCATTCAGCCTGGGAACATGTTGACTAGCAGCTGCGTTTCACCCTGACCCTTTAAAGAGACACACATCTGGACTGGTTCCCTCATACTGACCCCAATGCTATCAATAGCTTGTGGACTATACTGTTATACCCTTTGGCCTTTTTACAGATACTCCTCAAGCATTTTCTATGACAATAGGCAGCCATGTTATAAACAGGAAGTACTAAATGTAGACCTGTTAGTCAGTTAATGCGAGTTGGACAAAAGTAATTATCATAAATAACAGTCATAATCATTTTTAAAAAGTAACTGTCAGTGATATATTGTTTCTTGTTGTCTGGAATGGAAAAATCAAACAAAGCTCACAGGCTGGATTAGCACAAAACACCTCATAATTCCGCTAAATAGCCATATGCATCATCCTTTCATGGTTTCATGTGTATGGCGCACCTCAGAAAGGACGGTGTTCTTTGCAGTCTTGCAGGTGAATAATAAATGACTTAAAGAGATTTACAATCTAACAATATTGCGATTTTAAGAATTTGCCGAACCAGTTCTTTTTAAAAATAACCTTGAGCGATGTCGTGCCAAAACAAGTACATTTGAAATTCTTCCCAAGGTATTTTCCCAGAACTACTCCCTTGATATTAATCAACAGCTTCTAACAGGATCTGTGCTCAGTTTGGAGTGTGAATCTGCAGCATTGTGTGATGTGCCAGGCTGCTGCAGCTCCAGGCAGGACAGTGAGAATCTGGCAGGTTAACAGAGCCTGAGCTTTGACATGCAGGCAGTCATGCTTGGTTAGAGACAGCGCTTCTGTCCTGCATTCCAGGACTGTGTGTGTCTGTGTGTGTGTGTGTGTGTGTGTGTGCAATTGAGGATGTGAGGGGTGCAGAGTTATCAGTGGAATGTGTGCCTGTGTGCTATACAGTTCATGTGTGGGTAGGGAGGGGTGACAATGACTGACTTATCAAGGGAATTTTTCTGCAAATATGTGCGTATCAAGACAGTCAGAACTGAAACGTTGGCTTTCTTTTTGTGCTGATTGCTGGAATGGCAGCTGGACCTTAGCTTGCAGAAGGTATCGTTTTAATGGATTACGTCTCTATTCGAACAGAGAGCCCATGGGTGTGGTAGACTCTGAAAAGGTCACCTCTTGTAGTTTGTGGGGGATTGACCCTGTTCTGGGTGCAGAGGAGGTCCGGGGATGTTCCAGCACAGCTTGACGAAAGCGGGACATGCAGAGGAGTGTGCGGAGGGTGTTCTGGTGGTGCGCTGAGGAATAAGGCTGTCAGGCTGAGGTGTTTAGCATGTCATGACTAACTAACAACTTATCGCTGGGAGGCCAGGGCTACTGTGCCCTCATACCCCCTGGGTTGTGGGTTCGAGTCCTGCTCAGTGTCTGCATCTAGCACGCAGACCAGCTTTGATCCACAATGCAGATTTTAGCTGGATCAGTAGCTGGTCTCTGAACTGTGCTTTGTGTGTGTGTGACCTGTGTGGGCTGAACAGACGCTCTGTGTCTGGCTGTCTTATACCCTGTACTTCCTGAGATACAGGCAGACAGAGACCCTGCACTGGATAGACAGCTATGAAAAACAAACAGATGGTATTGGTAATAGTCTGTGAGTGTAATACATTTACCAGGAAATGATTACGGTAACATTACTCATATGAAGTGTTTGCTTTTAGGTGAGCACATGGTGTCATTTTTATATTTAAAAAAATCACAATGCAAATAAAGACCTTGTTAAAGAAATTCATGAACATATAAAACATGGGAGGGCAGGCACAGTGGTTAGCACTGTTGCCTCACACCTCTTGGAGTGAGGTTCGAGACTCTGCATGGGGTGGGGGAGAGCTTGCTTGTTCTCTCTCCGTCATTGTGGGGTGTTCTCCAGTTTACCCCCCACAGTGAACTGAAGTTGCCAAATTGGCCATGGGTTGGCCCCCCATCCTGGGTTGTTCTCTGCCTTGTGTCTATAACTTTTGGGATAGGCCCTAAACCCCCTCCACCCTGCATAGGATGGATGGATAGGATAGATATAACAGGTGTCTTAATTATGAATGACGGCTGTTAGGATACATTCTTCTCCACATACCATAAATTCAGATCTGAATGCAGACATTTACTTTTGTTCTTGGAAAGTGATCAGAAATGATAGAAGTACTTCCAATACACTCCCAGTTCCTTTGAAATAGAAGGATTGCATCTGGTCATCTGAATTTCATTCATGTACCTGTATCATCATAGCAAAACGTGAGAAGTGTGATCTGCAATGTTTTGTTGAAACAAAGGATTAGGTCCTACTGGGTGGAGTACCATAACCTAGAGATGATTTTAAACAGAGATCTTAATAACAATTTCTGGCGGAATAACCCTTTATGGTATTATGATACTTCAGTGGTAACTCAATAAGAGATACTTTCAGAAGCTCATATTAACTAAGCATTAAAATGTATCAGCAGATATTAATAGCAAGACTCTTCTTACATATTTTCATCATTTACATGCAATTATTCTGTGGATTAACAAATTAAGTCTGGTTGTCAATCAATTATTTTTATTAATGTCTTACTTCAGAGGGAAGTTTCATATATACTGTAACTTGATAACAAAGCACTATTGCTGCAAATGGCATGTGGGTGCAGGTTAAGGGTGGTCTGATTATCCAATATGAAGGCCAGGGGGCCGTTTCCATAGAAACAGGAACTAACTGATGGCAGCGACCCTGTGGTTACTAGCTGCCAGATGATGACACACTCCACTGCACAACCCAAACTTACGCTGTACATTTTCCTTTTTGGGATTTCCCCAGGGTTCCGTAGGTCTGCCGGGTTTGAAATCGACACCGGCATGGTCAGGGCTTTCGGTTCTCAAGGCATAGTGTGACACAAGCACAAGAAGCGTGCGCGAGTGTGAAATGAGTATGTCAACACTTGGGGGAGGCTCCGCATTAAGAAGAGGAGCCAATACACTGAGTTCGCCACTGCTAAGGCAGGCATGGGGACGACCTGGACGACGGTGAATTCTCAAATCATTTACTAATACAGCTGATGGCTCTTCGGTAAATGATAAAAAGGGCCTTCAGGAATCTGAAAAGGTTTAGAGACAAGTAAGTAGGTTGGAAAACGCGAAAACACTACAGATCTTTGGGTTTCCTGACCTGATCCCTGTACCTTCCATGCAAGCCTTCTTCGTTTGCAAGAAAGGAAGCCCCCCCCCCCAGTTCCACCAGGAAATAAGAGTGACAGCTTTCTCCATGTGTGGGAATTTGAGGGCATTTTAAAAGGAAAACGCCACCCCTAGACCCCATTACAGGAGTGGAGTGGACGCAGACTTTACTCAGTTACCCCCTCGGTGATTGGTGGTTAAGGTTTAGAACACGGAGTTTTGGTAGTGGAGTGCCCTTTTAGCCTTGAGCGAGGTACCTGGCCTGAAGTGGACGTTATCCAACTGTGTCAATGCACACAAGCCGTGTCTGCTGTCACGGGAATGACTCAGTCTCCACTCCAAAACATTCCTTGAGCATTTGTGAGACTTGGCACGTGGTTTGAAACAATCTTTAAGGCTGGAATTTCACCTTCAGATGCTCTCTATCTGTCCCACGCTATTTAAGGTCATTTTGGCAACACGTGTCTGAAGTGTCTCATGGCCAGCTGGGTGCTAAATGTGATTGTCCCATTACCTCTCAAATCAAAGCTGCTGAGCACTAAGTCACAGCACCCTGTGTGATACGTGAAGGACTGGCACCCAGAAACTGATTCTGTTCTGCAGCGATTCTGCACCCAGACAGTTGATGCCCAAAGAGAGCTATCTTTCGGACATACAAATCCACAAGCATACTTCGTTGCATCCAAAGTGAGAAATTCTACATTGCTCTATTGCTTTTATTTAAAGAGACCGGCTGGAGAGACAGAGCTTTTTATCTTTTTGGACCAAACATACAGAACCTGTGTAGCGTCTGGGGATTTCTTTAGGACGTGAGAAGCTGGCCAGAGCGCCGTTGAAGGTCTCGCTCCCAAAATCGTGGAATACGGATAAAGAGAGTGTTTTACTGGAAATGCAAAATCAGGAAGGACATACTCATGGAAGAAATAAAGCAGGAAACTAGGAGACGGATTATGGTGTGAACAGAAGGACAATGAATCATGGGAGCCAATGTTTCACATTACTCTGCTATAAAAAGTCGTATACATATTAAAAGGAAACATACTTAAAATTATTAAATAAAAGCTGAAAATGCTGTCCTCAGGATACAGGGCCAAAGAGTACAATTAGCTCAACTACGTATGACTGAATATTTTGCATTGATCGTCTAACTAAGTTAGAGTAACAGGTTAGTGTAGCATCTGGTTAAACATACAGTCGCACTCAGCAACTGAGTATAATCAAAAAATGTGTAGTAATGGTGACAGGTCAGATGGGGTAACGGTCTACAATCTCTCTGAGCCCAGAGAGCTGAAAAGGGGATGTTACTTATCAGGGGAAAGACACAGAAATGACCAGGGCCTCACTCGCCTGGCAGCAGTCCACCGCTATGAAAGACCAGCTGAGCACCAAATGCCATTCAGTTGGGCTTCGTTTTCATGTCAATTCCCAAATGTTAAGCAAACATGCATCTACGCAGGTCTTATAAGCACGACGGAAGACATGCCGCATGGGGAAGTGGATCCAACACACCCCACCCCATCTAAACCAAATTTTCGATGTGGGCTTGCTAATCACTGTGCAACTGGTGATTCTTTCTCGCTGTGAAAATTAACGTTAAACCACAAACGGTGAAAAAAAAAAAAATATCTGAAGCTGAATTCTCAGAAGTCTGAAACCACGGAAAGGCTCCAACTGAATTTCATTAACGTTTAACAGCCCAACCGTCAAAAAAGCAGGAAGTTATGCTCTGCTTCTCAGGTGCCAGTGAAAGGAGGTTACCCCTAGGGCCACGTGAAACATCTAATGTGAAATAACAATCAATCAAACATCCATCCAAACTTCTTGCAACTGCTTACGCTTCTTATAACCTGCTTCTCTTTATATATTTTAACCAGTTGTCCTGTTCAGGGTCTGGGGGCACTATCAAACAGTATATATCCATCCAAACATCTTCTAACCAGTAATCATAGTCAGGAATATGGCAGACATTCAAACAGTATAATCAAAGGAGAGCTATAAGTAACAAGTAAACATATAGTGTTGTGTAGTAGTGAAACAACGATCTACGATACAATACTATGTGATTTAATATGTGATTATAGAAGTTTTCACAAAGGAAGTACACTTACCTCCTGCTGAACATCTCGGCGAATATGCAGCCCACGCTCCACAGGTCTACCGGTGTGGCATAGCTGGACTGCAGTAAGACCTCTGGGGCCCGGTACCACAACGTGACAACCTGCAGCGGAATAGATACACACACAAAAGTTGAGCATGGTATTGAAAGCTCATACGGGCTAACGGAGGTCAGTCTTGCCGCGCACACAGGGAGGCGCACCATGATTCTGGGTTAGGCCAGGTGGCAGAGTGACTCTGACTCAAAGCTTCTTACATTTCAAATGTCTCCTTCAAATTGAGCCTTTTCTGAGTCCCTCTGTGGTTAAATGTTGTGCTAAAATGCTGGCATGTGGCATGAAAAGCCAGCAAGAAAGCAGAAAGGTATAGAAGCCCCTGAGTGTATCATTGCCTGCAGCAGATCATCAGAGGTGTTCCCCTCGGCCCTGTTCCGATCCTGTTAGCTATTTCACTGGGCGGTGAAAAAGAGACTCTCTATGGGTGTAAAATTATTAGGGATAGGAGTGCAATGATTTTATACTTTAAATAAACTCATAAGAATTTGGTCTATTTTAAAACATCATGTATTGACTTAATATGAATTTTGATAATTAACACTGTATTCTATATTTGCTATTGTATTTAGGATTTCGACCATTGATGTACATTCTCCCTTCCATATTTGCGAATTTGGCATTAGTGGTTTCTGTTTCACAAGCTGGCCTTGGGCAATAAAATGGGTATATTTTTGGAGAAAATTGCAGAATCTCTGACGACACGTAAAAATATATAAACAATACTGAAAATATTTTAAATCCCATAAAATTATATAATATATAATTAGTGTTATTTAATATTTGTTAGTGTCAGTGCATACTATATCTTTAATATTAAAAGTCTTGACTTGGGCATGCCATGCATTTTTTGTCTCAACAACCAGCCTCACTCATATGTTAGATGTTGCTCTAACCATGAAACTTACATTTCTTGCAGTAACCTTTAAACTTTTCAGTGCTGTTAATTTTGCATTTTTTATTCACAAATTTCTGCCCCTAAGCCTCACAAATGTGAAGGGGTGACTGTAATTATGTTTAAATTTATTTTAAGTAATTCTTTTCCTATCATATCTAAATCAGTGCAGGAATTCCTTCCAGTTGTGTTTTTTGCTACTATGGTACACTACCAGTCAAAAGGTTTTGGACTTACTGAGATTTTCTACATTTGCATGTAACTGACTTGCCATTTACTAAAAATACACTCAGTATTCTTTGCTAACAAATAAATTTACAGTATGTTCACCATTTGAGTACATTTTTAGCAAGAAAATGTCATATTTTTCATTCATCAAAGTAACCTCCTCTAGCAATTATAACAGCAGAGAAAATTCATAAAGATTCTTTCTACAAGGGACATTAAATACTGCTGTTTATGAGATGAAACACTTAATTAGTGTATTTAAACTTAAATGACAGCCTAGAATGTAACTATGCCATCACCATATAACCAGTTAAGGATGTCAGACATGCACATACTCTTTCCATGTTATAAAGGAAACTTGTTTTCACTTAATTTTCATTTACAGTTGTTCAACTTTCCAATACTTAACAAGAATAAAAAGTTTATGCAGTTTATGAAATAAAAGGAAAAGTGACAAAAAGCTGTGGTGTACAAAAACTTTTGACTGGTAATGTATGTCTATTACATTAAATAGGATGTTATTGGACAGTATTGCTCCATAGAAATGGCTCTTTTATTATATCTGCCCGCAATCCTATTTGCATCAGATGACCTCTCATAGGGATCCATAATGGGCTAAAGGTGATGTATGCGGGAATCTCGTCCTTGCTGTCATTTACCTCCCAAGGAACTCCAGGTAGGTCACATGAGAAGGCATGCACTGGGTCCCTTTGAGCTATGGCTTACAGCAAACATTAATTCATACTGTAACTAACAACTGAGGGCCCTCCTTTCTGCCTCAGATGACAACCCACATACAAGCTAAACTGGTAATATCATCTGTGTTCTGCAAAGTTACTTACATCGACTAGGAAATATGTCACAATGGTCTTTCATAGAGACTCTGCTAATCTGACTCAAGCAAATGTTCCAGTTGACACCCATGGCACATATGCCACATATGCAGACATAATACACAATTTTGCATAATAAAAATGTCCAGAATAAGCAGAATAATAATGAATACTAGTGCTGTCAAACGATTAAAAGTTTTAATCAAATTAATCACAGGGTTGCTGTGGATTAATTTCAATTAATCACA
>JAODJU010000046.1:19223232-19237170 GCA_026776725.1 Gnathonemus echidnorhynchus
TTGCGTTAAAAAATTTTAATCAGATTAATCATGATGATGGATTAATCCACGTTAACCCGTTAATTTTGACAGCCCTAATGAATACACATACCAACTCAGAAAAATACCTAACCACAACAACATCAGTGAAAGTAAATAAAGCCGAAAAGGTAACGACGTACTGTCAAATTCATTTCTACTATTGGAATTACTTTCATATAACTATAAGCATATTGAAACTTTTAAAAAGCTATATTGTTTCAAAAAAGTCCAGGTTATTCAAATTGCACAATGAGAGTATAAAGCATTTAGGATGGAAATAATGATGTTTTTATCCATTACTTGTATTTCAAATTGTCAAGTTACACAAAAAGAACGCTATCCACAGTCTTTTCCTCCAGCTGCAGCCTCAAAGGCGAGAGGATTAACTTGAGACACGCTAGCGTTTGTGGTACCTTTACTGGAGTGGCTGACACAAGGCTGATATTTAAGGCAAGTTTGTACAGCTCTGGGTCTGTGAAAGGCTGGCCAGCCTGCGGCCTGGGTATGCCTGGAGACTCAGATCGAACACGTGGAGAAGACAGAGTCAGCGTTTCACACTGCAACTCCGTCAAGCGGCTTTTGGGCTTGGCCTTTCATACACTGCACTGGCTGTGCAGCTCATCTGTATGCGGGACTCGTTTCCAGAAAGCTCCACAGAAATGTCCAGCAGTCAGCCAACCGTACTGGAAAGGACCTGCTGTTTACATCAGGTAAGGCTCCTCTCCTCCTTTAGAACCACTTAAAGACAAATCTGGGAAGACTGTAGACATTTCCAGTCCATGTGTAGGCTGAGACCAAGCCATGCCATCAGACGCACCTCCGTAATCTTGAGAAGCCCGAATACCATCTGTATATGTAGACCTTCAGATACGTTGTCAGGTATTATAATTCACTTGGGTGACTTTTTAGCCATTTAGGACATCAGTGGGTGAATGTGAGGTTTAGGCTGAACACCCTTCATTATGCAGTGAGGAGAGGCTGTTTATATCGCTATATAGCAGGATTATTCAAATCACGGTCCTCGAGGTCCAAGCACAGCTGGTTTTCCAGCCTTCCTTTACCTGTCAGTCAGGCGTGAAGCCTCTGACCAATCAGAATCAGTAATTATTAAACTAACTACCTGAGAGAACTGAAAACAAGGAATCGATTTGGAATCGAGGTCCAAATTTGAAGAACCCTGCTATATAGGTATCACTGCAAATTTCCACTGTGGTTGTCAATAATTCTATTTTACATAAAGTTTGCACAAGGGTGTTCAATGACTCATCCAAACAGGGATTTTTCTGATTTGTGATATAACTTTCCATATGATGGACAGATGAGTGTCTGAATATCAGCGGATGTAAATAATTTGCATAATAATACGGCAATTGTAAGCCAATAATAATTCAAAGCATGGAAGTATACTTTAACATCCTAACATAACTTAGCAGCTTAATAATAACAAGCATTATAATTGTATAATGTTTATTAATGTATATTAAAGCTGTTAAGGTATGTTAGCATGTTAAGATATCCTTACATGTTGCTTATGAATGTTCTATGAATGCATCATGAAGATACACTGAATGTTCTACAAATGCATTATAAAGGCATTATGAGGGTGCAGTTAATGTAAAGCATTACCGTTTATGTAATCTTTTTTTTGAACCTCTAAAATGATTCCTTTGCAGGATGTTATGTTAGCAAGGTGTTGTAACCAGATGAGATAGCCTCGCATGCTCGTCTTCATGAAACAATAAGACATATGCCCAAAACACAATAAACCTGCATCTTTGTCCACAGTGCCATGTTCCTTCCTCAAGAGAACCAAAGGCAGTATTATCTGGATGTTACCAACCCCCACTGTCTTAATCACTTTTTTGCAGATCTGCAAAGATGACTAATGGGACAAGACAGCTCATATAATTCTACAAAAAAAGAGAGAGGCATCAATTGGAGGCTTACTGATATTAGTGCTTTATTGCTGCATGATTGATAGAAACAGAAACCCAAAGAACTTAATCTACAAAGACGGCTAATGGGGCAGCCCTGAAAGCAAAGCGCTGATTGCAAGGTACACAAGTGGACATAAGAAGTGAGAGAACACACCTTTGGAACTATGGGAAACATACTGAATCAGTATATAATGACAGTGTTATGACATATTTAATGCTTTATTTGTCCATCTGTTTTCATTTGATATCAGTGGAGATGACATCTGTGTTTGAGTTAACGCTTGATTCAAATGCTTCCTTCAGCAGTGTTTCTTTTATTTGGCTTAATCAATAATTTTCACATGGGAAAGACACTACACACTAAATATGTTAAATGCATATCTGCTAAGATGAAAATGTTATGAAGAGACAAACTAAGAGTGAAAAAGTCATTGGTCCTGCAGATTAGCTCCCAAACAAGGGCGTCTGATATTTGCAATTATTCTGACTCTCAAAATAGCAATTTTAAAAATGGGATTTACAAAGAAGTTGCAGGACTTAAATAAGCTACTGTCTCTTATTTTAGCCTTCCTGATTAAGTGGAAATGCACAGGAAGTCATGTAAATATTGCCCTTAGTTTGTGATGATGTGATCAAAGCAGCCGTGTGTGGTTACTGCGTGATGGTTCCTCTTCAATCTCACACCATTCATTGAAAACTTGAAACACCAGACACCCGCAGGCCAACAGTTGATGCAAAAGTGAGCATCTTCCGCTGCCATTTTCTAGCTCTGCCTTCCGGGGGAAAAAAGGATTTATATCTTGTAGGCACTTTGTGGAGAATAAACGAGGTGAGCGAGATAGCGATTAACATTATAGACAAGCTGCAGAGACTGGGACGTTGTTTTAGACTAGGCTATGAAGTTTTAATAAAATAGCATTCAGAACGTTTTTTCTTTTTTGGAAGTCTTACAATTTACAAGTACAGGATGAACAAGGAGGCCTTTTGTAAACATGGCTAATAACTTGTTTCTTTAAAACTTTACAGTATCATAGACATGCATCTTAACCCCTAATTCAACACATAATCAAACTTCACCTGTTTTCACACCTCAAGCCCCGTAAAGCCACTTTGTTCTGAATGCTTTGCCTTTATGCGGTACCTTAACAAAGCAGAGAGTTTTTCCCACCCTCACAGAGTTTACCTTGTGCAGAATGCAGACAAATTCATACACCACTTTGGTCTTGATCTGAATATTCAGGTGGTCCTTATAAAACAAATATCCCTGCTCTGAATCTGAAATAAACTTTTGCAGTTGTCTCTTTCTACTGTCTCAGGACAAGCAGCTGGTTCCTGCTGTTGTCTTCTGGGGTAAGGCCTCGTGGTGGAGCCTAATGTCAGTCCAGAGCGATTAAGCCACAGTTCCTTCCTGATAGGCTATTCATTACATCATTCTGTTATCACATGGCTTCCTAAATCTGGTTCCCAAAAAAAATCTGATTTTCAAAATTCAGCTTCCCTTCAGAATGATACTGACCGGTTCTTTAAAACTTTTATCATTATACAAATCATGTCGAAATAGGAAAATTACTCAACTGTCAATATCTACCAAACTTGAGAACCCGACCTTAATCAGATATTAGATTCTCCTTTAAAAAAAGGTAGACTTATTTGCACTTATGCAACAAAAAACCTCAGCCTTTTTTTCCTCTTAACTGCTTTTCAGAAAAAGCTATAAATGTATAGGATTTTGACTTCTAAGAAGAACCGCATGCTACAGTGAAGCGACGTTACCATCGAAGCATATCCGCCCTACACAGCCGCCGTTAATAGAAGGCTTCACCAGAGGTCTGTCCCACCAGCAGGAAACAGGGCTGTGAGAGGTGCTGCTGTCAAATGGAAATTCTTTGAAGCGCAGCAGAGTTTTGACGTATTCTGTGAGCGAGCATTTGCCTGTCGCAATTATTTATATATGGTAAACATTACACTGCAATGACAGCGTATTGGGCAGCTTGCAGAGATACACGTCATGGGGACCACTTAAAAGGAGAGCAGAATGGTTGCATGATGGAAACTACTGTATACTGAAGGGTTTACACCTTGAACTGTTGCACTGTTATACCTCCTAAATACTATTGCAGCCCAGTGTATCATCTTTTAATAACTTTATATGTATTTAATATGTACTCCAATGAGCCTAAACATTAAACAAAACAAGTAATTAATCGACCAGTTTATAAATTAGTATGAACATATTTGTTGTTAAATAAAATACAATTTATTGTTGGCCTGCACATTTGAAGTCCAGTCAGCCTGGCAGAAGCAGGCTGCCTATCACTGCAGATGAAATGGCCACGTTCTACACATTCCTTCCTGAGGAACCACTTGGTCTTTCCCTAGAAGCTCCACTCATCAACCCTGCACCCAAATCCATAGAATTAATACTCCCCAGGAGGGAAGATTTTGTTTTTATTCACTCAGAAATGGTCTACGGTCCCCCTCTCTCTCGTTCTGTTTTGTACAGCTGAAACAATGGCACACAATGCAACTTAGAAGAAGGCAGGCCGACGGAGTTGGACGGAGCCCTGTGTTTACATTCTCGCTCAAGGAGGAAGTGAGGGATGAAAGAGCCTTTAATATGGACCTTCACATCCTCCTCGGCAGGCTGGGGTGGTTTTAAAGGGATATCCGCACATCCACAAACCAGGATTTCTGGCTGGTGCTGAAGCACTTTGCGCAGTGCTTATACCGTAGCACAGACACAGAGGAGCTGTGTCTCATGGGAATCTGCCTCCCGACTGTGGCGGATCCTTCCGTCACCACTGGATTGTAATATGCACCTAATTTCAGGACTGTGCCAGCTACACACATCAAGCTTGCACAAGGGGTGAAGATCCAGCTCTAAATCAGTTATCCTTGTCCGTCATGTCCGTGGGAGTAAATGTGTCCCTCGTAATCCCGACAGTGAAGCTCTGAGCTTGGAGGCAAGGTGCTCCTCACTGTCCCTTTAAATTCTGATGATTCATCTTGGCAAACTGTCAGCTTTTGGATACTTGGATAGCTTCTGATGGCAGATACTGTTTTGTTGCTTAGGAGATGTCCAAAAGCCCTCGGTAAATCCTGGCACACCTCCTGACGCCTGCCGAACGTAGGCCAGCCACACGGCCATTCCATCCGGTCTGACTCAACAGCACGTGGTCAAACACGGAAGAAGCAGCAGGACTGAGAGGCTTTGCACAAGATAAGAGGTTTGGCAGCTTGTAATAGCATCTGTTTATACAACTGAACATTTCAACTGGTCCTTGCGAGGTCTCCAGTGGGTAAATCAGCACCCTTAACCAGCACACCACCTGGTGCTTGAAAAAATGGTCTCCAAACTCCTGTGTTTTCTGTACCTGTCTTACTCATATTTCTTTTGTTAGATGCTTCAAAATGCAAATAGTGCATGCTGTCACAGAAGGATATCTTGTATCATTGAAAGTAGGAAGCCAGGCTTGAATATCATGTGTCTAGTTTTTGCCTCAGCAAGTCTTGGGAGTGACACTTGGTACTGTCCAGTGCACCCCTCTACATTATCCTACATATGGTACAGGCTGTCAGCAGCTAGACAAACTTTGGTGTTACCCACACTGGCCTGCGCAGACTGGGACCTGAAGTGAGTCCCCACCCCTTACTGGTCCATCTGTCCCTTACCATGTCAACAGAGTGGCCTGAAGTCAGCAACAGCTCTCCCGAAAAAGACAAAATAAGAGACACGCACATTTAAGGAGGCAGCATGGAGGAGAGTGATACGCTCAGTGCAAATCGCAGCGCAGTGGTGCACAGCATACAGTTAAAAAGTGCACAGCGGCTGCCAAAGTATGCAGCGCTTAAAGGAATTCAGTGTGGGGCCCTGTGTTCGCGAACAAAGGCGGCTCAGTAAGGCCCCGTTTCCCCAACGCTTCCACATCCGCGAATCATTACTTGGAAAATTCCTGATATATGTTGTAATTTTTTATTTTTTTTTTTACCATTTTTTTCCCTGGTACAGGGAAAGCTTTAATATGCAGAATCCCATTTTTTTTTTCTTTCCCCCTCAAATCAGGTCCACACGAGGCGGCCCCCTGCCCAGCTTCCTTCGACAATTAACCCAGGAGAAACACGAACGAATGGCAGAGCCCGGAGCAGGAACGCTGGGTCAGGATTGCAAAGTGTGTCGATTGCACGATATCTGTGCGAATAGCTTCACCTCCTCACACAGCGTGCTGAAATCGGGCCTGACCTGTCAACCCGCTGGCCGTTCATTCGCTCCAAGTGCTACATTGTGTGGTGCGTCTGTCCCGGATTATTTGCAGGAACCCCCCACTGTATGCAGACAGAAACATAGGTGGAAAATCGCTTGGTTTGTTCTCTGGTAAAATCCTGGCAGGCAGGTATTAGTCATACCGGGATTTTCAGCCTTTCCTGTCACCAGGTCTTTCAAGGCAACATGGAAAGTAAAGGACATGGTTTAAAAATAACGTACAGAACTGAGGGTCGGATGTGAACAGAGGTGATTATTACCAATGAAATGGTTAATGGAAAGACAGATTGGTAATGGCTGGTCATTTTGTGTTTGGTAGCTCATCTATTTCTTTTAGTAACACCTGTCCAAAAACAAACGTATCCTGTGTTCGGTACCATGTGTTCTGTGTTTGTTAATGCCAGAATCCTGGGTTATCTGTCCCCTGTTCAATGAACTGTGTGATCTGATCAATAACACACGTCATGTGTTCACTAACACCCCTATCTTATGTCACCTGACCTCTGTTCAGTAACATGCGCACTGTGTTTGTCACCTTTGCTACCTCGCAGCTGTTTCGCACAGATGTCTTGCTAAGTGATGGAACGGCATGGAGATCGTACACGTTCATCTCAAAAGGACAGTTTCCATGTTAGGCAAACATATGTTGGACTTTTCCCGAAGAAAATGGATGGAACCCCTGTTCTTAAGAAGGCTAAATACAGAGAGTAACTTAATTACAGAGAGAAAATGCCTCTCTGTCCCAGCTGCACAGGAAACACCAATAATTCATACATGACCCGATTAGCTAGCTAGCTAGCTGGTTAGCCGCTGAGAGGAGGCCTCTGTGTCGTGCATGGAACAGAGAAACCAACTTTTATTTTTCCCACTTTTAATTTTCAGTTTCACAATGCGTAATGCTATGATTTCTGCAATAGCACTATTTCCAGAATTACGTCTGCTTCTCTTAAGGTATTTATATATGAAAACCTTGCAATGCTGAAATCAAATAAGTATCTTAAATAATATCTTAAATAAGTATCTTAAATACGTATGTTAAATGCAAAGGTCAATAAAAAGTTCAAAAATAGATGCTTAATAATACAGTACGGAAACTACTCAGCAGGCCTTTTCACTCTATTTACATCCTTTTATTTAAGCCGCTAATGATACCACATTAGCTCATATTTTGTAATATATTTAATATATCTTATTCATCTAGCCATATATTTATATTTAACGAATAGAAAAGAAAAATACAAATGTATCTTTTTTCTTTAAAAGCAGATTATACAAAATGAGACACTGCCACAAAGGTCCTGTCATGGGATTGGGGTCTGAGCGAACCTTGGTCATTGGAGGGGGGGGCTTTATTAACGTCTTCCCCTCCGCCTTGTTTTGCACCCTCCTTCTTGTCTGCTGTCGATTCGGAGGTTGGGCACAATTCGCTTCCACGCGAGACCTTAAGTGAACGGGGGGCGGGGACCGCCTGAAACAGCGGTGAGCTTCACTGACATGAGGAATTCATTCCTCCAGTTGTGGGCAGGAAGTGACGGGACCCAAAGGACTCCTGCTGCCGCGGTTATTTTGGGTCTGGTATGCAGTGGCTGCCTGTGGAAGGCCTTTTTTTTCACGACACAATGCGTGTGCATAGGCGTAAACAGGGCACAAGTGCGATGCTGTGCCCGTTTCATGCGTCACGGGACTGCCCACTCCCCCATTCACTTTTCATTTTAACCACAACAATAAATGTAATTGCTACATTAAACCTCTAAAGTTAAACCCTTAAAGCACAAGATTTTGTTTTCTGTAAAGACGAGATAATTTTCCTGATGGATATGGGAAGGTTTTTGACACAATTACGCAATTCTGAAGCTAACAATACGGGCGTACAGTATTAATTATTTAAGGGTGAGGTTATATGAAAAACCTCAGCTGTCGCATAGAGGGCTGAACTCAGGGAAAGGATCTTTACTAAGATGAAATTTGATGGGTAAACAATGCTGGACATTCGTTTTGCTTCAGTCACGCCTTAGGTTCACTGCATTGCAACCATTGCCCACTGCAAATGGGCTTCTGGCACCACCTGTTAAGGCTTCCCCACTGTAAAAACTGGATTTAAAATGCCACATTCCTGTCCCCTTTGCCAGTCGGCCCGTGGAGCATATTTACTCTGATTCAAATAGGCCGTGCTTCTGAGGTTTCTGTAGTCTGCGAGACCAAAGACCCTGAGTGTGCATTCAATTGGGGAGCCATTTTGAGGGCAGGCAGATGGTTCCAACATCCATCCATGTGTCCATCATCCATCCATTTTCTAAATTTTTCCAATGCAGGGTCGTGGTGGTCCAGAGCCTACATGTGCATTTTATTCATTTAACAAACACTTTTGTGCAAAATCAGTTACAAGTGGGGATTAGGCAGTGTTCCAGAAGCAATTGGGATTAAGGACTTTGTTCAAGGGCCCACCAGAGATGTCACTTTACAGATTATGGGATCTGAACCAACAACCTTGGTTGTTGCCTGATCTTGGGCACAGAGTCTAAACCCACGGAGCCACACAATACCCCAGGACCATAAAGATGGCTCTACAGTGACACATTATCAGCATGTAACCATCACTTGAGATAGTGGAGTTCTTTGAAAACGATCCCGTGGTAGGTCATTATCTACCACCGCTGGCATCGGACATTTATATGGCTGTACTGAGATATTCTATAACCCTATATATACATTCTATCTTCTTGTACAGACCCCACTCCGCTACGGTAACATCATTGCATGTTTTAAAAACCATGAGTCCTTTCGGGATTATAAACTGCTACAGTGCAGCCATGGCGTCTTGCATAAAACACTCGTGCCATAATAAGAGTAAAGAAAAGTTGAATCAGAACTTGTTCTGCTTTCCTCGAGTTCAAAACTGTGTCTCGGGATGCCCTCCTGGTGGAGATCGGGGAAAACAAGCGACGAGAGAAACCCATCAGCGCCATGTCTCACATCTTCTGTTGGGCGGTGCAGTTTTGGCCAATCTGGCCATATCCATCTGGGTGTTTATGTTTATGACGCTGCCATAGTAACGTAGTGCGAACTGCGATAAACAACTTGTGACTTTTGCTTGCGGATCCTGAATCGAGTTACTTGTGCAATTCTGTGCACGATATCTTCAGAATTGACTCCTGGACAGTTTGACGGTCTCAAGGCCTCACATCAGTATGAAAAGTTCCCCAATTAACCTCAAATGTGAGCAAACTACACAGTGTTCAACCTGGGAAGTACCTGAGTGGGATTCTGAAAGAAGGGAAGGCAACACCAGTGTTTTCTGGATGAAAAATCTTCTGTTTAATCGGGCAGTATAGAAATTACAGCAGAATATCATCTTTATTCTGGTAATAAGTGGCCTCCTGTCACTAAAGTTTGTGACTGAAAAAGGCTGTCATTGTAAATGACCTGAAATGTGGTATAAAGCAGGACAATCGCTATCAATGGAGACAGGGAAAAAATAAAATGTGCCCCTTTGTGGCCAAGCTCCTCCCCATCCCATGGTCTGAAGCTGTGAAGCTGTCAGTCAGACGCAAGGACAATGCAGGGACGCTGGACTCATAATAAAACTATCCGATGGTGGGAGGACAATACGTGAATTGCCTATCCATGCTAATCCCCCCCGATAGTGCCCAGTGGGTGGTCCCATTTGTATTGAGGGACCCTTTTTCCATTTAACTAGGTCCTCTGAAGGCAACTGGGGGGGGGGGGGGGGGCTAAAAGAAAACACTACAGCGTGCTGCACACTGCAAGGCCGCTTGAATGCCATGCCAGCCTCCCATTCTGAGGTGGCACCCAGGCTGCTTGGTTACATCGGGCAGCAATTCAATTACATGACATACCTCAGTTTGGTCTCGTTCTCGGGTTTATAGCATGAGGATAATTCCCAATGCATCGCAAATGCTTCCGTCAAAGTTTAGACTGTTACAAGCATTAACCTCTGAACAAACTTTATCCAGTGCACCTTCATAAAGGCATTCATAATGCATTCATAGAACATTCATAAGCAGCATGTAAGTATACAGTAAAATTCTAACATACCTTAAGAGTATTAATATACATTAATTACAAACATTATATGATTATAATGTTTGTTAATATCATATAACATTTGTTGTTAATGTATATTAAAGCTCTTAAGGAATGTTAAGATGTTACTTACATGCTGCTTATGAATGTTCTATGAATGCATTATGAAGGTGCACTGAATGTTCTATTAATGTATAATGAATGCATTATGAAGAGCATGTTAATACAAAGCGTTACCCAATCTGACTGCTTTTCTTGGTCAGGGTCGCAGGGGGTACTGGAGACCATGTCAGGCAGCACAGGGCACAAGGCTGGGGCGCACTGTGCATGGCAGGCCAGTTTATTGCAGGGTAAATACACACAGTTGTACACTAAAAGGAATTAAGAGACGTCAATTAGCCTAACTGCAGGAGGAAACCCGAACACCCAGCGGAAACCCATACCACACGGGGAAGCATGCAAACTCCACATGCACAGAGCAAGAGATTCAAAGCTCAAAACCTGGAGGTGTGAGGCAGCAGCGCTACCCACTGAGTCCTTGTGTTGCTAAAAGCATCCACGCTGTATCTAAATACAGCCAGCATGGGAGGGTCGGTCAGGTGACTAGAACTTTGTGTGCTGATTGGTTGATAGGTTAGCATTTGTTCCACTTAATATGTATGAACTGGTTTTGTTTTATTTTGCTCCTGTGAATCAGGCTGAACTTTAATATAACGGCCCAAGTCAGTCCTGCCTGCCTCGGTTTCACACATTTGGCTTTTCTCTGTCTGCATTGTGTGCCACCAGTCTCGCCCCAGTGCCCTTGAACAGCACCCTGATGTCTCCAACGAACATCCAACTCCCTGCCCAGCCAGTCCTGGGTCATGTGGGTCTGTTTGCCAGCCTCACCAGAGACAGTCCTACGGTAGCAGTTTATGGGGGTGGATGTCGCGCGTCAATAGACAAGCGGATCACTGGCTGACTCGCCAACAGTTTCCTCACCGTGTAAGTTTGTGCAGGTTACCAATTATCACTCATAGCAGAGATCTTAATCAGTCAGAAGTCTGTGGGTAGCTACTGACTTTGCTGGAGCCCATAGTGGTACTGAGGTACCAAGTTGATAAGCAGTCCTTTTCAATAATGCCAGATGGTCATTCACATACGAGTGATGTGCCAAAATAAAACGAAAAAAATCTTGAAAACACCATAAATAAACCTTCGTCTCTTTAATCTTGAAATGAAACCTATTACTTAAAATAACCACTGCTTGTTACACCTCATACGACATACTGTTTCACATTTTGGGAATGAGTCACTGGGTTTCTTTTACATGTTACTGTTACAAGTCTGTTTTTTCCCCTCACTTAGCCTGGTATTCGCTGTGGCCAGGATCTCGCCCAAGCGGAAAAAGAAAAACTGACTATCAACTGCTTTTGCATACAAAAATAACGATATTCCTTCATCTGCCAAGACTGAGAGGAAGTGTTTGTTTTCCCTCTGCGCTCCCCCCGCTCGGGGAAGGTGATAAGGGGAATTCAGAGGCCAACGACGCGTCTGTCTCTTCCCTTTTTTGAAAAGTCGTTCCTGTGCAGATTTCTATGTTTCCCAAGTTATTTTGTCCAGCGCCTGGTGATTCCTCATAAACACAAGGACCTAAAGAGACTGGGCAGATCTCCGGTGAGGTCCAACGCAAGGAATCCCCAAGAAAAGATGCCTTAAACACGTTGGCCTGTGTATCCAGGAGGCGGCTTCTGTAAATGACCGTTTCAGTGAAGATAAAACACAAAAACGCGTTTAAGGCCTGCAAATTCCCACCCCTACATTGAACAAGGCAGCATATCATATCCAAAAATCTTGAAAATCTACAAAAAATGACAGGGGCCGATGATGAAAAGCAGCCGGAGACCCCCCCAGTCTCGTCCGCGTGGCGTGTTCTGAGACAGGAACGGCCAGCTCTCCCCCTGCGCCCGCAGTGTCGTTTACAAGCAGCTCGGTCGCATTCCAGTCTCCGTTTTGGCAACGTGCGACCCTCCTTCACCCGCGCCGAGCCCACCTCTGCAGACACGCCCAGATGGATCTGACAGCCACCCACAAAGGCCCCAAGAAAACGTTTTCGGCCTTCACTTTGATATGGTGGCTTTGCCCCAACCGAGAGCTCGAGGGAAATGAGAGAGGTGGATAAGAAGAAAAGAATGACAAACACAGAAAAGAAGGAGAGGGAGACAGGAGTTAAGAGTGACGGGGATCAGGTTTAGGCCCTCAAGCAAACCTTTTCTGCCCACATGTACTCCTCTTTGTCTCGGGAAAAGAGTATTGGGGAATACGCTAAAAATCCCAAGAAAGCTGTAAAATGCCAAAGCATCAATCTAAGCGGGTGGCCTGACGTCCCTCCGTGCAGAAACAATAATAATAGCAGGGAATGGAGAGCTTTCTCACCTGAGTACCTGTTGCTGGCTACTAATGACTGCAGTAGGGACGTCATTGCTGATATAATTATGTGCGGTGTGTACACCATTAAAGTGAAAGAAAAAGACGTGGGTGTGGCAGGTTAAATAATTTATGTAATTACGTAAACGTACTCACCGCATTATTTGGCTGAGCTCAAATCTACACAAGCATAAGCTGTGGCTCTTATTTATATACCAAACTGGAATCTGAGTATGATTTTCAGAATGATTTTATATACCAAACTGGATTGTGAGTATGATTTTCGGTATGATTTTATATACCTCACTGGTATTTCAGTATGATTTGTTGGTGCAGGTGTAGCTTAAACTTGACACCGGTTTATTTCTTAAAAGGCAACGCAGTAGAAGATCAGGACGGATCATCTCATTAGCAAAGCCAGGATACTCACTACTGAGGTGAGGGCCATCTGAAAGCTGTATATCCTGGCCAGGCCAAAGTCAGCCAGCTTGATCTGGCCGCCACTGGTGACCAGAATGTTCTGGGGCTTCAGGTCACGGTGCACCACGCGGTGGGAGTGCAGAAAGTCCAGGCCTTGCAGGAGCTGGTACATCATGTCCTGGGAAAGCAGTAGGAGTGACACGGCTCAGATCAAGCAGAACAGCATGAAAAAGGAGCTCCTTCATTCTCTCAGTGCGTGGGGGTGCCTGGTGAACCATAACTAGTATTTATGAGCGATAACCAGCATGGCCCATGAGTAATGCGACAAAAATTCAAAACATGCCATGGCAAACATGGGCGGATAACAAACATCTTGACTCATATTTTGGGATATGATGGCACCTGTTACACGAACCTTTAATAAAATATATTACTTATAGATTCTCCATGTTGAAATGGCAGAAGCATCTTGATTAAGAACCGGAGAACAACTTCCACAAAGTGCACGGCATTTGCGTGTGACGACGGGATGCGACATGGGCCCCAGATCTGTGCATCTGCACCAGTGTCCCCCACGTGCAGAGAGGCTGTGTGCTCTCCCTGAGAAATGCGGCCCTGTCCCTTTAAAAGCGGCGTCTGACGGGTGTCGATAACCGTCAAGCCGGCTAGCGGCCCGGGCCTCAGCCCTCCGGCTCTGCACTGCAGCTTACAGTGCCTCCGCTTGGCAGTTTATACAGTGGTGGCCCCGGCGTAACGAGGGCCCCGGGAAAAAGAAAAAAGAAAGAATCACGGAGGCTGTTTCCTCTGGCATGAGCGAGGGTAAGGGTGTCCGGTGAGGAGAAGCATGTG
>JAODJU010000046.1:19237270-19250440 GCA_026776725.1 Gnathonemus echidnorhynchus
CGTGAGAGACGAGTGGGAGGAAAACAGGGCTGGTTAGGGGGTGGTGGGGGGGGGGATTCGAGGGAGTGGTCTCACAGTTACCGCTCGAATCGCCTCGGGCCAAGACCTCACAAGTAACATGGACACGGGCCCGTGGTTCCATTCACTAACGAGCCAGCTGGTCAGTGATTAAAAACACTGAGAGAACACTGAGCACAGCCGAGCAGGAGATGCCAGCCAGCGGCAGCGATCTGACCGGGGGCAGCCTGACGCCTTGGTAAATATGTCAGGAAGGTTTCTGGAGCTTCGCAGCCTTTAGTGCAAGTCTCTTCAGTGTCAAGTGCCCGTTTCTCGGCAGTGCTGATTACTGTAAAATTTAAAATGAAAACAGATTTTGAAATAACCAACAGAGTTCCTTCCAGAACAAACCTCTGCCGCTCTGTTGTATGGACCACTGTCGCCATTGAGGTGTTTACCATGTATAATTGCTGGGATATTTGTGTTATATTTACCAGTCACATGGCCCTCTGGGGGGGCAAGACACACCTGCATGAGGCACTACTCCAGAGAATATACCAGAAAACCTCTAAGAAAGTGTCACTCTGTTCCATCTATAAAATGCAGATTAATATTCACCCTGTATCTAGGGCAAGTCCCCTGGAGTAAGTTTGCATTGAAAGCGGAGGAGCCTGCTTAATAAAGGGTAGGTAAATCAGCTGGAATCTATGGAATCCTCCAGTTCTATTCCAAAACGGTGAGAAACAAACAGCAAGCAGGCTAAAAACAAGGAGAAAGTGCAGACTGATGGCGCTACCCCTCGGCGAGTCGCTTTTCACAGAGAACCGACTTGCCCGGAGGAACCTCACATTTTAATTACGAAAAGGATAGCCTTACCAAACAGCTGTCTGTGAATTAAAATGCGATATTCTGATATTAACAGTGTGAATGGGATACAAGAGAGAGACGCTCGGACGGCGGGCGATCTGAAATATATATGTGAGAGCGATTATTTCACAAGGCCTTCACAGAGACTGGAGGAGTGGGCTATCAAAAGGGCGAGGAGAAAAGGCCCCCGGACCAGCCGAAACATGCTTACAGAGGGCCGCCTTTTTAATGCAAATGTGGGAGAAGCTGCAATATTGTTTATTGTCGGCGGGCATAATGCGGGACATCTGCCCGTTACCGGCGGCTTGATTGCCTCCCCATGCCTCATTAACCTCCTCATTATGAGTGGGAGATGGGATTCTGAGGGCCGCAGGCCCACCGTCCCGCCACACTCCCTGGCCCAGAGCAAACCTGCTTGATATTCTTCCACCCCATTTCATCTGCGGGCCTCTTTCATCACTGCCCATGCGGTGGGTCTGAATGGAAGGCGGGGGTGTTCTCCGCAATCTGCTGTCCTCCGCGGGGGTGCAGATTAAGATGTTAAAGGTTTGCGAAGGAGTTGCATTTATTTAGCCGTTCGCCGCTAAAAGGACGGTATTCCCGTTTGCCCAGCTTGCTTTCCCGCTTCTGGGGAATCTGGTGCTGGGAAACGGGGACCGCGGCCTCTAATGGCTTCGGCCTGGTGGCTCAGGCTGTCAATTCTCCCTTCGACTGGGAACGGGCCTTCTGAACGAGAGGCTTGGCACTCGAAGCCCCGCAACCGGCCTGTTGCTGACAACTGCTTGGTGACCACGCCACACTGAGAGCAGACAGCACAGGTGTGTAACGGACCTCCAACGATGAATGATTACTGCAATGGCTCTGCTCAAAATGGCATAACCTGATGTGAAATGGGAGCTATGTAAAAAAAAATAATAATTAACCCCAGGGTAAATATTAATATCAATATCAGTGTCTTACTGCTCTTTAATCTCTAATATCCCTGTCACAAGGTTTACAATGGTCTCCTGTATAGGGGAATGTTGATGAAGAAGAAGAGAGTGTGGAGAAAGGGCGTGTCCTCTCTGAGGGCCTCAACAATCCCCACAGGTGCAGGATTACCTTGTCATACAGTATATCCTCAGCTACCCAATCTGTGAGCCACCTCTCTGAATCCACAGGTTGCAGAACCTGTGCACTAATTCTACTCCAGCAGCCTTGCATCCTCTATCTGTGTGGAAGGCCGTCCCCCTCCTTAGTTCAAAGAACCACAACAGCAACGTGTGAGTCTACTCTTTTCCCTACAAAGACAGTTAGGCTCCATTGAGCAGTTTCCGTATTAGTTGTTGATGTACAGTAGGATAAGAATAATGGTAAATGGGCGGGACAGAAAGATCAGAGAAACTGCTTGAAATTAAATCCATCCATCCATTCATCTTCCTTACCACTTCATTATTATTTTTGATACGGTTGTACATTTTATGAGCAATTTCCATAATGTTGCAATGTCTGTGCTTGATATAAGGTTTTTTTAATCACACAAGCCAACTAAAATTATGCTCCTTTCATTCATTATTATTGATTTAATTCAATTTCCTTATAATATAAAGACAAAATTTACAAATTCTACATTATTATACCCTTACATTCATTAGACCCATATTCACCCAATGGGGAATATGTACCAATTACCAATTAGTTATTATAATCATACCACTTACAACTGTGATTCATGCTAACTTGCTGTTGAAGCCAAGGTAGTAGGGGGGGCAATAGCCGTAATTATAATGTACTGTATATTGGGGGCGGGGGGGGGGGGGTCATTGTGAGCACATTTGTATTTTGAGGAGGACATGTCCTCCCAATCTATGTGATAATTACAGCTTTGGTTGAAGCCCTATTTGAGCAGGACACTGAATGTCTTGAATGGTAGATTTATTGCACTTCAGTGCCGGACCCCCTGTGCCACACATGGCTGTAATCTGTGCTCCATCATTCAGTTCCATCCCACTTATCCTATTGTGGGTCACAATTATCCCTTATTATTATGTGCAAGTAGACAAGTAAAAACAATATACTGTCACGATTGTTAATATCACGCAATTGCATCACTACGTACTGAGGCGTAAGAACCTAGATATAAATAAGTCACTGAGTGAAATTCATTAAAAAAAGGTAAGGTAATATTGCAGGAATATGTTCTTGTTTTACATTTATAAATACATTAAATAAAATTAATAATAAAGTAACCATAAATTCAACTGTTTGCACCAAAAGTTAGCCAAACACCCCGATGTTCATAGTACAGACTCTAGAACAGCATTCAGGCTATTAAAAATCAGAGCCAAATAAAAATAAAAGTACTGTATCGTTTCACTCCCTTAATTTGTAGCCTTTCACCACATGCAGTACCCTTCAAAGCAGCACAAGTCTCTCAAACGTTATTTTTTTATGTCCTTGTGTTTCCCAAAGCCAGCAGAACACATTTCCTGTGCACTTCACGCAAGCAGCAGGAATAACTAAAAATGTTCCCTTCAAAAACAGATTTATTTTATTGTTCACAGCAATTAAGGAGCTACAATATAATCCTGCCAGATCAACGCCAAATTCTGAAACTATTGTTTGCCAATGAATTGCCTGTGTGTGCATTGTTTCTGGAAAATGCACGATTGCTAACATGTGTATCCCTGCATCTATTCCGTTATTTCCAAGTCTCTGGGCATGTTTCCCTCTTTACTTGCAAAAGGTTACCAATGGAAGGTGTGGTTGTTCAAGTATTTATTCGTGGGGATAAAATGTTCAAGCAAATGTGATGTTTTCATCAAGAATGGGGGTCACTGTTATAATAACTTTGGATGGATGGTCACATCTGCTGAAAGTTCATGTTATTACACAACAGAGTACATGACATGGTCGACCCAGAGCATGAGAGGAAATAGGATGTGAGGAGATACAGCATCGGGATTCTCAGAAATCAAAAATATCACAATATATTACCTTGAGGTGCTTTTGTGTTCATTAATTCTCCATTACGTATCTCTATTGCCTTAAATCAAGAAATTAAAATACAGGCGCTCCCTGGGTTACAATGTGTTATGATATTTTGAATTTACGATGGGTTAATGTTTTTCACTTTCGGTACATTATTCAATAAATTCTATAAGATATTCAATTCTTTATTATAAAATAGGCTTTGTGTTAATGATTTTGCTAAACTGTAGGCTAATGTATAGTGTTCTGAGTATGTAGGCTATAGGCTAGACTATGATGTTTGTTAGGTGTACTGTAATAAAATGTATTCTCAGCGATATTTTCGCCTTCCGATAGGTTTATTTTTTTATGTAACCCCATCGTAACCTGTGGAGAGGCTGTATAAGGAACAATCACAAGCGCTCTCTATACAAGCAGGATGCGGGTATCCAAAGTACCTTGATGGTTTCTGGTGGTACACCAGGTTCAGGTGCCTTCTCCAAGTACGTGGTCAGATCCTGATCCACATGTTCGAAGACCAGTGTCAGTTTTGTCTCTCTGTCAGTTCTGGACACCGTACATACATCAAAGAGTCTGTGGAAAAGCATACAAGCAGAGTCAAAATGCTGACCCGTTACTCATTTCAATATTTCGATTCCTCTTATAGCTGTTTTAACTTCTATGATGACTCGTCTCTCGACAGGCAAGTCATTAAAGGAACAGCAAATATAACTAGAGAATGAGTTTGACTAAAACAGCATAAACCATCCTTACTTTTCAAATGAATACACATTTACTGTAAAATGTGGTGGTAAGCCACGAGAGTTGATTAATCCCCAAGGTTCATTAATTTGTACTTAATCCAAAACTAATACTTAATAATGCTTAGAAATGGCTGCTTTTTGAAGTTACTTATAGAGTGAGCTGTTGGTGGCATATGGATATTTATAGCATTTTTGGATTTTAATGTCCCACAATTGAAGAGATTTTGGGCCCCATGAAAGCATGTGCTGCATGTCATATTGGTCCCCCAACCCAGACCAATCCAGTTATGTTGTCCAAACTTTAAACAGAGGCCCTTGAAATCGTCCTTACTTTCCCTGTCTTGAGGGATACCTGTACTGGATTTAGGTGAAACATACTCTTTAACAGAGGGTTATATTACAGGTCCAGAAAGTAAAAATCCAGACCAAGATTTTGTTTCAACGACCCGTTAAGTACTCAGTCAATGTGACTCTTTATACTTAAGTGGCTGGTTGAAACCAAATCTTGGTCTGGATTTTTACTTTCTGGACCTGAACTATCCACCTCTGCTATTAACTTATAACATCACTCACCAGTACACAAATGTGCTTGTAAGTATCTCTCATTTTCTGCCTTCTCTGCTTGTGTCCATTGTGACCTGAATAGAAGTTTCCCATCTACCATGGTAGTTTACTGCTCCCCAGCAACATCCCATATCGTTTAAGTTTCATGCTCTCTCATTTCAATTCTAAAGGTCTCAACACTCTTCCCTGTCCATTTCCGAGACAGTATCCTGCCATGACTGTCCTCTGTTCCAGTTTTGTAAGATGAGAGATTAAGTGTAACATCATTACATTTACAACTGTTCCTATCCACAACTGCAAACTTCATGGCAAGTTATTTGCGACCCAGCCCTACGAACCATCTCTCTGCTTTGTCCCTAAAATCCATTCCATGATCTACTTATGGTAAATACAAGAAATTCATCTCCATAGGCACAAGAAATCACATTAGAGACCAATGAATGAATGAGTATACATTGATGCACTACACCAAGGGTCATCAACCTTTTTGAAACTGAGAACTACTTCATGGGTACTGAGCCGTACGAAGGGGTACCAGTTTGAAATGCCCTCCTAAACTTCATGTATAATAAACACGTTTTAAATGCTTTTTTTTTAGATATTGTCATTTTCAAATCTATATAAATGCAAATGTGATTAAAGAAGAATAGCAACAGGATAAAATTAAATTTTAGATGCTGCTCACTGGTGAGTTGTGCTATTTCTAGAACAGGTCTGCGGGCGACTCATGTGGTCCTTGGGGGCATCCTGGTGTTGGTGATGCAACACAGTGGTGAACATGCCCCTGTCCCGACGTTTTTGAAACATGTTCCTGGCATAAAATTCAAATTGAGCATTTATTTTGTCAAAAAAACAACAACATCTGTTTCAACATCTGATATGTTATCTTTGTTCTATTTCCAATTCAATATGGGTTTATATGATTTGCAAATCATTGCATTCTGTTTTTATTTACATTTTACACAGCGTCCCAACTTTTTTTGGAAATGGGGTTGTAATAATAATAATAATAATAACAAGTTAATTAATAGCTACATCCGTTGATGAAAATGCAGAAGGATAAGTTTTAATTCATTTTATGAAACTCCTCCATAGAATAATAGTAAGGTCTTTAACTCAACCACTGAAAGAGTCTCTTGAGTCATAAGGAGAGCGTTGGCTTGGTGCTGTCCCTACTGATCACTTTCAAGCTAAAAGGCAGATTTATCATCATTTTCAGTTGTTATCTGCCTTTACTTCACTCTACCCATTCATCCTTCAGTACTGACCCACATTGCTGGAGACCTTGCTCAGCAGGAAAAGCATCTTCATGCTGTCATCATGTGTCCACCAAGGCCCACTGCTGAGGACGGTGTTCAGCGTTTGTGTTGGGACTTCCCCAAACATAATGCTATGGATTTTCTGTTTGGTCTCATTTGAGCAGAGGGAAATTCTTAGACGTATCTGTTTCTTGTAGTTTTTTTTTTTTTGACACTCCCTGTCACACCAAGAGTTTCTAGCTGCTTATAGACACCATTTTTTTATATTCTGAAATCGAGACACATCATTCTGAAATAGTATTATTACACACAGACAGAATATACTTATCTGTGTAAGTTGTCTAAGTAATTTTGTGCACCTAAATGAAGTCTAAGTTACAAAGGTACCTTTAAAATAACACGTGAACCTGTGAATAGGGCCAAACAGCTTTTCAGGGCAATCAAAGTATTTTCATCCCAAAGCTGAGGAAAGGAGACAAGGGATTTCAATGTAGGGTCAAGTGTAACAAACATCCTAATTGAAGCATAGCGTCAAATTACAGATGTCCCAAGAGAACAACTGGAATTCACTAGGATTCATGGAATCAGAACTTCCTTGAGATACCTTTAAAGGGAAAAGTCTGTAACCTGAACGCTGACCACAATGAAAGCTCTTAAGAGGAACATAATTGCTATTTCAATCAATTATTACATTTCTTTTAACAACGGCTTGGGTTGTCTAAGTCAGGATGCCTTGATCACCAGCAAATTGCATGTGGGGCAGAGACTGAAATATACCCCCAAATAAAAGGCAATCATTCTCTCAAATCAGACCTTCAACAGATTAAATGTAGCAATTTACTTGCTTCCAGCAGCTCTGAAGAGAATTAAATAGGTAGATTGTTCTGAGAAATGCCATATTCAACATAACTTTCCCAGCAACACAAGACATTTTGAAAAGAATTCCCCCAGAAGCAAATGGTAAGTCTGAATTACTTAGTTGACTCATATTCTGAACAGATATGATTAAGTGCGTTAACTAAGGAATATCTCAACAAAAGCATTCAGTTCACTTCCTGAGTCATTAGAGCACATGTGCTGTATTTTAAGACAGATGACTGAAAGCCAAAGCTTTCGGGCGCTAAGCAAAGAGCACCGCTTTTCTTAGAAACATCATCCCATAACGAAGAACTCTAAGAAATATGAACTATTTTTATATTTAAACGCAAACCTGGAAGATATAAAAATCTGCCACCTGTTGAATGTCCTCATTTCGGAATTAAAATATTTAGCGATTCGTTAATTACTGCTTCTGAAGCTAGCAGGCCGACAGCTCTTCGTCACGATAAAAAAAAAAAAAGTTTCATAAGCTGCGCGACAGCGCGAAGCGTCTGCACGAGCTTCAGCACAGCTGGAACACAGGGGGCGCTGTAGTTAAGGTACGCATGGCTCGGCGGACATTGACAGGCAGGCAAACGGACGACTGCACGAAAAAACAATTCCACAAAAGTGCGCTCACTCAATTCGCATACTGAAACTAGAGGGCCGGAAAAATCACACATAAACGTAAAATTGCCAATAAACTAAATATTTAAATTCATTCATATAACTCATTCAAAATGGTGTAAAATAGGCTTAAGCGATGTTTTAAGAACATCTGTAAATGCACAATTTACACGTCAAGTTAAATAATTACATAAAATCAATGTTAAAAATAAGGAAATGCCATGTATTAAAATTGTATAAATCAACCCCATATTTTGTATAATATGTGCATAACATTTCCATTTCTTATATTACTAATCCCATTCCTTACCTGACAACGTTGGGGTGCTCAAATGATTCCAGTTGCCTCAATACTGCCACCTCTCGTATGGTTGACAAAGGCATCCCCTCTTCCTCTGTCTGAACCCGGACTCTTTTGAGGGCTACGAAGCGACCGTTCTTCAAGTCGCGTGCTTTGTACACCTTCCCGTACGCACCTTCGCCGATCTCAGCAACAGGTTCGTATTGTGGAGCCGTGCTGTCTTTGTCCATCTTACACTTCTTTATTTTCTCTTTCACTTGCGGTTAAAAATATCGCCGGTGCCAAATCCCGACGAAAACGAAGCATTAAAATTATTACAACATCACCAGAAATGCATGGCTTGTATTTGTAATACCTATGGTTAAACAAATAAAAGAAACAGAAAACAGCGGGTCATACTGTGTTCTCAAAATAAAGACTTAAATTGCCTTTATAAGCTTTATCACATTTCTTTAATGTCGCCGAATAATTAATCTATTCATAAGTAAACATTGTTATTGCAAGTTTAATTTTTCTTATCTAGCAAATTAAATATTTGGGTCCTGAACTACATTAGTCAATGTACTGCAATGAATATCATAACAGTACAGGCGTGTAGCACAAAAGCACGAGGTATTTGCCCCTATGCATGGTGTTATACAACTCGGAATTAATTAAGCGAAGACAACAAAATAAGGATAACATGTAAAGATATCAACTGGATTCGTGTTTGCCTAATTTACAAGACTTTAAAAATCAGATAACGTATATTCTTTCAGATGCGAGGCTCTAAAAATTGTGGCGAGCACGTGGTTGTATTGTTTCGACTTCCCATATAAATAAAAGATGTGTTTATATATATTATCTGTTTGCTTCCAAACTTCCTGTAACATTTAAAGAAAATGTTACTTGGACAGCACTTTGCAGTATTAAGTTTAATTACCATCATATTTAAAAGGATCGAAAGTTTTAATTATACATTTCATGGCTAGCTCAAATTCACAGCGTCAGTCTTGAGCAGAATATACATTAGGAAACACAGAACTATGTCCTATAGGCTAAACACTGTTTTACAAGCATGCGCTAACACCCACACTGTCGACACAGCTGCATACATGCAATAAAAGATATGCGAAAAATCCTGGAGGAAGTTAACATTTTGCAGAAATTCAAATACCTGATAGATATAGATTAGGAATCCAAATCCGCAGCGATGTGCACGTCCTTACAATCTGCGATGAAACCAGCGCTTTCTTCGCGAGCAGAAGTTTGCAAATACTTCACAGATCCCTCACTGTCTATGCCCTGGGCCACACAGGTAGAGGGATGGTGCACGCGCTGGAACCCCCATCCTCCAGCAGTACCAAACACAACACGACCTATTCAAGCAAATCAACTAAAAGGGCTTTTCGTTTTTTTTCACACTAGATCGTGTACTTTAAAAACTCGGTTTTCCCGGAGATCACAGTCCATACCGCAGGCTCCTCAAGGAACGAAGTGCTGTTCCCCCGTCCCAGAGTATGGAGAGTTCGCTCAGATTCCTTTTCCCTTTCCCACGCTAGCTGAATGCGCCTTGACCCCCTTCAGAGAAGTTTGACACAGAGCAGGAACATTTCCGCATTCCTCTCTAACTACAAAGGCAAAACCGCCTCGTTCTGCTTTCTTTCTGTCTCCTTGGTTTCTCTAACATTCTTGGCCGTTTTAAAAATTGTCAGCTTCCAAAACAGGGATCTACAAGAAGAAAAAATAATGATCATAAAGATTATTTAATGCAACAGTCGAGTATCGGGATGTAGAAAAAATGCTGTTCCTTATTCGATGCATAGCAGATTCTCTGCCGACACGGGCAGTTCTGTGCCGTGAGGCCAGGTTCAAGACCCAGAGGCACAGGATTAATGTCATGAGATGTTTAATACAGACTCAGTTTTAAATTGCTTGTTCAATTTATTTTTGGCAACACGACTCCTGCGCATTTCTGGAAAAACTAAAATTAACATTCATGCATGTGAGTACATGTATGACGTACATTTTCTGCATAAATACGTGCAGTAGGCTTAGTACTATTTATTAAAAGTACAGGCACACGGAGAATACGATTAACATGCATAGTGTTAAGAATGTATGTATTAATTTAATGTATTCATGTGCACAATTGCACATTTGCGGGAAAAATCATTTATCACAGGCGTGCAATGCTGTACTAATGCGTATTAAATGTGTTGATAAATGGTATTCGGACAGTGAACCACTGTATGCGTGGCATGAATCCCCACTGCATAGGCCGTATGAAATCAGTCCGAGGCTACTTGTTAATAAGAGTATTTGCATGGCCCAATGAGGGGAAAAACCCGTATGTGAAACGTGAACTCAAGACAATTATAACGTGCAACGTACCTTACAAAACAAGCCGTTGTTGATAAATGTTAGTGAATTTCAATTCGACTCATTGTTTTTGCAAAATGACAATTTAACTCGATATACTGAGAAAGTTTAACCTTTTGTAAATTTGTATTCTGTCCCATCCACATTTATTGATATATTTCAAGCTGTTGTTTGAGATATTGTGCGAAATATTTCCTGGGATCATTTTAATGCTTTTGCATTAGGAGGAACCAAAGAAAGAATCCACAAGACAGACCACTCGAATTCCTGTATGAGAGAGCTGTGCATTTCTTCTTCACTGATATGCCGTTGCTCTTAATGCAGACATTTCCAGTGCGTAAAAGTTAAGGTTTTTGACTAGCAAAGAAATACAGAATGTTATGCTTTATTCACAGCCATTTTCCATAAAATGCACTCAAAAACTCTAAACATCCAAAAAGTCTGTGCCATACTGATCAAATCCCAGAAGTTTCTGGGAAAAAGTGATTCTGTACCCATGAACATTTTATCTCTCATAAAAATGAAGTTGTTCTTCCAAATTGCACACAAGGACCGTCAGATACATAGACCCAACTGAATACCTCTTATACTTGGAGCACAGCAGAACACTCTTAAAAAAAGACAGAACTCACTTTCATAAAAGGCTAAAGAATTGATATCAATGTCCTTTGAACTCGCTGCAGTATTATTTTTTAATATGTTGTGCAAACTTATCTATCAAGAGCTCAGATATGTTCTTAAATAGATATGCTTACAGATATCAAATATATAGTACTGTGGAAAAGTCATAGGCAGTCAAAGAAAATGTTTATGGTTATTTATCTTGGTGGTACACGTATATTTCCTCAGAAGAAAAAAAACTAACATTATAACGTATGCAAATTAATGGTAACACAATAAAAAACGAACAAGAATTTTGTCTTCTCTCCAAAAGGTTGCTGATATCTTGTTGAACAGCTAGATAAACTCCACTTTGGTTCCCAAACCTCTCCTCAGGGGCACCTCAGCCATTCTATTTGTTCGTTAAATTTCTCCACCTGCTCAATTAATTAATTAACTTGATTTATTAAATAACTCAATGGGGTATTGATTACCCAAATAAGATGGGGTAGTGGTAGAGTCAAAAAATACATGGGTGTATTGCATGGAAATAGTGGGGTGACTTTAGGAGAGGTTTTGAAATGGCTAAGCTGACACACTTGACAGACGTAATATCATAACTTTACACCAACATGAAGATCATTTAAGATCATTTAAACATTATTTTCTGTGCCTGCCTAAGACTTTTGCACAAGTACCGTATGTCTATATGTAGATATGTTCAAAATGTTACCAAGTTTATCAACAGGAGAAGTTACAGCAAATGTAGCAGAGGTCAAAATGGAAAAACATTAGACAGACGCATTGTAGGTACAGAACAACACAGAAAGGAAAAGTAAAACCCCACCATGCTCTCTGGCCATTAGTTTTTATCTAGATTACAGGCTGTATTTTCTGGCCAGGAAATGGGGTATACCCTCAGATGTCCTCTCTAAGTCTGGTAGCGCTCCAAATGCACTGTCCTATTGGCCTCTGTCTTAGAATGGTGAACTCCTTCCTGTTCCTTGAGAATGCTCAGAAATGATGCATACATCGGAAAGAAATCCTGGGAGAGACTTGGCTCATCTTTCTCTCAGTTGTGGATGAGAATTGTGGCATCGCAAATGAAACTTATCAGGTCTTCTCCAGCCACGTTGGGTCCTTGTAGACCTGTGTTTTCCAATCCAATCCCCGAGGACCCACATTTTTGCTCCCTCCAAGCTCCCTGCCAGACAGTCCACATTTTTGCTCCCTTCAAGCTCCCTGCCAGACAGTCCACATTTTTGCTATATCCGAGCTCCCTGCCAGACAGTCCACATTTTTGCTTCTTACTGGGAGCTGGGAGGGAGCAAAAACGTGGACTGTCTATCGGTCCCCGAGGACTGGATTGGGAAACACTGTTGTAGACCATAAAGCAATGTTAGAAGGTGGCTTTGCTTATGGACCCAGGATGGTGTGGTACTGTACTATCCTAAGTATGTTGCATTGTACTACACTGCCTGACAAAAGTCTTGTCACTTAACCAAGTTGTAGGAACAACAAATAATAACTTGACCTGTAGTTAATCAGTTGGAACCAGAAATGGCTTATAAGAAAGGCAAAGCCCTCTAGATTATGCTTATTATACCAAGTTTTGCATCATTCATTGAGTTTTGTCATGTAATTAGGACAGAAAGGTCAACTTTTGCCTGGACAAAAGTCTTGTAATATACAAAAATAATGTAGAAATTACACATATACTTTATTTAGAATAACCAAACATCTTACAATAACATCAGAACATAAAGTCATGGTGCCTTGGAAAAAAAGAATTAATAACGTGTATGACTTCCATGAGCTTGGAGGACCACATCCATACATCTTGGCAATGACTGAAATAACTTGTTGATTAAGTCATCTGGAATGGCAAAGAAAGCAGTCTTGCAGGACTCACAGAGTTCGTCTAGATTCTTTGGTTTTGTCTAACAAAGCCTCCTCCTTCATCTTACCCCAGACATGCTCAATAATGTTCATGTCTGGTGACTGGGCTGGCCAATCCTGGAGC
>JAODJU010000046.1:19262425-19284067 GCA_026776725.1 Gnathonemus echidnorhynchus
GGGCAACTCTGGTGGGTGTGGGTGTGTGTGTGGGGGGGGGGTTGGTGGGGGGGAGCGGGGGAGTTTATGTGAAGGCAGCCTACCTGCTGCCGAATGATCCACGGTCCACCTGGCAGCACAGACGCCGACTGTCACGATCTCCACCCCGCATGACCCCCCCTCCCGGTCTGACAGCAGACAATGACACAATGGCTCCTTGCAGTCCGTCTCAAAATTACCACTGAACACCACGCAGAACAAACGCTGGGGTTCCTTGCTGCCACCGGAATCAAACTGATTACTCCCCAGCGTGTCGAACACCCTCTTTCTCACCACTGCGTACATGTCCGCTGTGACTGACACACCCGTCCCGAGTTTGAAGGAGTTCAAACTCATGATTAAAGGAAAACCCAGGTTAAGCACAGTGCTCAACAGTCAGCCTGCAAAGCGAGTGTTTGCTTTAAGACCTGTTTGGCCTCATTAATTGTTTAAATCCTTCAGGTGCTAGACAAATATTAAAGAATGGCTTCATTCCAAGATAAAGAGTAAGACTTGAGGAACTGAAAGAGACAAAACTGTAAACTTCTTAAAAAAATTCATTTCAAATAAAACTTTCGATAAGACATTCACACTACAAATGGTAATTGAAGTTCCTCATTTAGATTGTTTTTTTACAGTGGATTTTCCAGGTGGTCACTTCTCAATCTTTCTCACATTCTCAGTGAAAAAAAGGACTACAAAATTGATGACACATGTGGAGTTAATTAGACAGTATGACTCAATTTGTCATGAAATTTTAAACTTGTTTGTACAACTGAAGATCAGTAAGAGATCACCACAAAGTAATTAAAAGTAAGGTATTTCCTTTCAATAATGACAGACATTGCATTCCTCCACGCTGACCTGCATGTCATTATGCAAACCAATGAGACTCAGCAAAGGCCACCAAAGTCTCCATGTGGTTGTTCCCATTGATTGGATCTCCTTCCTGACCAATCCCATGATCTCTCCAGGAATCCATTCCACATTCATAAGCGTGCCCCCCATCCTGCACGGGGTCCAGGGGAGGCCCCTGCTCCTGCCAGTGAAGTACAACTTTACTACTGCAAACGTGGAAATCCAGGGTGATTGGAAGTTCCACGACACGGTGCTGGTGACTTTCAGGAACGACAGTGTCATCTCCCACCTGAGCATGGAGCACCGGCATACCTTCTTGCCCCCAAACGCATCGCTGCTGATCAAAGTGTTGGAGGAGAAGGCGGAGGGACCGTACAAGGTGGACATCCGGCTCAAGTTCGCCGACAAGCCTGATATCATCATCGAGGAGAGCAGAGTGGTCAGAGTCATAGTCAACGGTGAGCAGATGTGAGAGATTCATGTGGAATCCATGGGAGGTCTTATTGACTTTAACGTCACCTCATTAATTTCCTCATGTTTTAATTTCCTCATGTTCCTCATGATTAAGCTGTAATCAGACATGATCTGTGTCCTCCAGTGCCAGTGTCTAAGCCGAACGTCCACATGAGCCCCAGCTCTCCGGTTGTTGAGGACATGGACAATGTGACGTGGACGTGCTCAGTGGACAAAGGCTCCCATGTGCAGTACCGCTGGTTCCGGGACGGCGTCCCTCTCGGTACTGGTGACCGGTACAGCTTCTCAGAGGATAACGGCAAGTTCGGCATCAGTCCCATTAGGAAAGAGGACATTGGGGACTACGTCTGTCAAGTCAGCAACCACATTAGTGAGAAGCAGAGCAGACCGGTCCCCCTGAGCGTATTCTGTAAGTATACTGTCACCTGCTTGCAGCTCTTAAATATTCCCATACAAGACAGATCCTTTTTCAGACAGATACAAAACACCATTTCACATAAAAAATAACTACACCTAGGAAATAATTAATTCATGCTCTCAGTGTCCACAAACTGTCCTATGTGGATAAGCAGAAGTTGCGCTTATTTGAACAGTAGGTCCCTTTGTCCGAATGATGACAGATGACAGATGATATCACTTTTAGTCAAACTTGCCCGCAACGCTATGATTAACATCTTGTACCAGAAAGTGGTTTTGCTAGTTAAAGTTGCTTTTTAATTTTTAAATTTAAACAACATATTACAGGTGGTAACGATAGTAATATAGAATATATAGTGTATTTATAGTACTTTCTGATCAATCAAGAGAGCACTTTTGTAGGAAGCACTTTTCAAACGTGATCGCCTCTGGGTAGGTTGCGTTTTCATGTATAGAGACAGGCCCCTTCTGTTTCAGAGCGAGATCCTTAGCTGCGATGCAAATACAGTCATGTTGATGAGAAAACGTTTGCCAGGGATTCAGGCGTGTGTGTAGGACTGGGAATAAGACTTTGGCACCTGCTGTGAGCAATGCCCAACAGGAGCTGAACCAGAACATGTATATATATATTGAATCGTGGCCACAGTGCTTTACTTTAAATGTACCCTTTGTGTATAAGGTAATGGTAATTGAATAGTAATTAAATGTCGTTCAACTGGTGGAGAATTAGGAGGTGCCTTTAAGGTTGATGCGTGCAAATACACATTTTAAAAGGATCCACGGAGTAATTAATGGTCCGCGAAATAAAACACTTTTGTATTTAAAGGTTTCATAGTGCAGAGGAGGATTTTAGTACCACCCAGGGGTTAACGCTATGCCCAAGTCTGATACATATTTTGATCAAAATGTAGCCTACATTGTTTTTTTTCCCTCAGTCAAAACATTTTACAATGGATGTGTTTGTTGGAATATAGACAGGGTGATGATCGTAGTACTACCCCTTGGATAAATTCAAACGTTCTTTCAAATGATTAGTAAATATAAGGTCGTCTTTGCAGATGGGCCATATAACCTGGAGGTGAGTGCCCAGCAGGGCTTGAGGACAGGCGAGGTGTTCACCATCAACCCCGGGGAGCTAGTGTTATTTGACTGCCACGCTGATTCCAACCCACCCAACACCTGCGTGTGGATCTCCAAGAGCCACAACTCGACTAAGGTAGTGATGAAGGGGCCCCGCTTGCAGGTGATGTCCGAAAGGCTGGCCCATGCCGAGGAGTATGTATGCCGTGCCTTCAACAACGTCACACAAAAGCAAGATGAGACCCAGTTCACCCTGGTGGTGGCAAGTCTGGGCACTGGTGAGTGTCTCCTTGTTAAGCTTCTGGTGTAGTGCCAGTTTTTCTTTGATGTGGTAAATGTAACCTGTCAGATTATCAAACTTATTATTCTAAAGCACAAAATGTGATGCATTCAATCCGTCTTCCGGAATCCATAATTTTGATAATCATACTTCATAAAAAAAAGACATAAGGCTTTTCTTAAATGCCATGGTAAGTACCTCCTAGCCAATCTTCAGGAGCGTTGCCAGTTCTTGGACGTGGGAAACGTTACTTGTATTGGGAAACAACCTTTCAGATTTTCAGACACATTATTCTAAAGCAGTGTTTCCCAACCTGGTCCTCAGCGACCCTCAGACAGCCCATGTTTTTATTCTCACTCAGCTCTCTACTGGGAGCAAAAATGTGGACTTCCTGACAGGGAGTTGGGAGGGAGCAAAAACATGAACTGTTTGTGGATCCCCGAGGACCAGGTTGGGAAATATTGTTCTAAAGCACAAAACACGACGCAGTCAATCTTCCAGAATTACCATTTTATATAAATTAAATGCATTTCATATTTAATAAAAGCATGATATTTAATAAAATATGACACACAATGCTGAACCTGATGTCGAATGTAGATTGGCAGTGTAATTATTTACAAAAGCTCATAGTAACGAGTGAATCAGGCAAACACAAAATTTATCTAATTCATCGGCCGCATTTGAGCAGAGTCAATATTGTGCTATGGCTACACGTCATTGCCACCTGTACCAAAGTCTTACGGCTGTATTGGAAAGCAAATAGCACACAGCAGGTGCTCAGTGTTTACAGTCTTCAACTGCATTCTGGCTCTACATATACAAAAAACAACTGGCATGTTTGCAACAACCCTGCTGCAAAAGGAGCGGTGATCATTTTGGTGAGTTGAAACCACTTTTGGTGCAAGAACGTGGGCAAAGGGTTCATTGAGGCAAATAATGATGAACTGCAGCATGAGCGATAGTACCCTTTAGTGGTGGTCTTAGAAAACAGCAACACCTATAGGGAAGTGACGTCCCTGGAAAGCTCAGAGGAATATGGGGATAGACGGCTGTCCCTATGACCTTTGAGCAGGAATTTCACCTTTCACCAGGGGCACGGTGCACTAGGGCAGTGTTCCTCAATCTGGTCCTTGGAGACCCCCTGACAATCCATGTTTTTTACTCTAGCTGGTAGGGAACAATAAACGTGGATTGTCTGGGGGTACTTTGAGGACCAGAGGTGGAGTGCCTGGCAAGGAGCTGGGAGGGAGCAAAACGTTGATCGTCTGAAGGTTCCCAAGGACTGCACTGGAGGAACCAGAGTGACAAGTGACAGGGTGTGCTTGGGAATGCACTAGATGTGGAGAAAAGACCAAAATAATGGATCCCACAGAGTCCAGGGTTCTCTGATGTCACTCCTCTAAATAAACACAGCAGTTCCAGCCATGGTTACCTGTGAAGTTCCTTTCCTGCTCGTCAACCGCTGTGCCACTTACTGGAAGGAATTAAAGACAGACCTGGCCCAGCTACAGACGCCCCGTGTTGGAGTATAGTCAGACAGCGAGCCTATTTGCTCACCTGTAATTACTGACAGTATAAGACTGACCTCTGCCTTAGTCCAAGCCCCCACCCAAATCTACTTGGTCCTTCCCATTCACCCTCCTTTCCAACAGCCGGCATCTGTGGTGACATCATTTCCTGTGTCCTTTCTTTAGTTTTTGTTTCTCTTCACCATTCTATTGAACCGTAACCCAATTATAGTCTCCACTCTATCCATTATTTAAATCCGGCATGCCCAACCTGTCGTTCGCGGCGTGTTTCCAGGATGATGATTAATGGATAATGGTTCATTTCATTGGTGGCCAACAGGTTGATCACGACTGGCAAAATATCCCAAGGGAGAGCACCATACTGGTCGGCAAAATGTACCAATGGAATCCCCCTGCCCCACTCCAGTCAGCGACAAAATATATCATTGTGATTCAATAGCTTGTCATAGTGTTTTATTCGTAAAAGTAGCTCTCACTGTAAAATGAGTTGGACACACCTGACCCTGATTAAGATATACATATATACTTAATAATACAATGTATAATGTTTGCGGTTCCCTTTCTAGGAAAAGCGAAGCATTTGCAGACAGGAAGTTCAGTGTCTCCACTGGCAGTCGTCACCGTTTCGTGCCTGATCATCATCGCCTGCATGGTGCTTTTGCTCTTCAGGAGAAGCTGCCGGCCTCATCGAGGTGGGAAAGTGACCGATTAACAGCCCACCACGCCTGGGCGATGCGTCTCATCGGCGTCTCTGTGGTTACGGTAGCTGGTGGAAATTGAATCCAGCACACAGCAGATGAATCTTTCTGTCGCACTTAGGCCAGGGAACTTGGGATGTCACTGTGACAGGAGACACACATGGGATCTGAGTGGAGATACTGCCATCTGCCCTCTGTCTCACTGTTTCTTTGCAGACCTTAAACCAGTGTTTCCTAATCCAGTGCTCGGGGACCCACGCACATTCCACGTTTTTGCTCCCTCCCAGCTCCCTGCCAGACAGGCCACATTTTTGCTACCTCAAAAACACGGACTGTCTGTGGGTTGGTGAGGACTGGGTTGGGAAATACTGCCTTAAACTGTTTTTTTTTTTTTAAAACTCACCTTTTCTTTTTTTCTTCTTTTTTTGCAGTTATCATGGACATGTATAACAGGTATGCAGCGATTCCTTCAATAGTTCAGAGATCTCTTGAGTAAGGCTCTGATGTCTTTGATGAATAGTCTAATGAAAATCATGAACTAGAATGATTTGCTTCTCCACAGAAACCACAAGCCGCTGACAGACCAGAAGCGGACACACCTCTCAGGTGAGAGAGCACACTCTGCTTTTCTGAAACATGCCGTTAATATATGTACATCAGTCTGGCTGCATAGGCATGTCCCTACAATTAATTACAGCGATCAGAAATTCCATGTCAGGGGAGACACTATGAGCTACTTCAGGTTTTACAAACTACTTTAAAACCAAAAGGCTCCTGTGCTCGGCTAAATAGTTCAGTTCTTGTGCTTTGACTGGTTTGTTTTCTTGATTGAAAGACTCATCCAGCTGTTTCATATTAACATTAGTGACACATGCATGATTACAGGAGACTGACCAATCAGCACACAGCAAGAACTCAGTGCTCAAGTGAAATCCAGGTCCTCATAATTGAAATGGTAGTTTACAAACCCTGTCCCAGCTCAAGGTCCCCTCCCTGACATGGATTATCTGGTCACCCTACACTTAATCCATTTAATTCTGATTATTCAAAACCAAACATTTACTTTTCTTTTCATTACTCTGAGGTCACACATGTGCATGCATTTTGTTATTTGTTTATTTTTTTCATTACCACGGAAGGTCATGAGGATGCAACCGAAGATTTTGGCATTTATGAGTTTGTCACAATTCCGGGTAGATCAGACTCCACACGGGTACGTTCCCTGATGCACTATCGCGAATTGTCCTGCGTGGTATTCAGAGAGCATGGGACGCAGCCTATCCTGACTGAAATTCCCTGTCTCTTTGGGTTTGCTTGTCCAGGCATCCAGCAAGTCTCTCTCGGGCCTAAATTCTGTCCAAGATTTGCATAACACCATCTATGATGTCATCAGACATATTCCTGAAACGCCAACGCAGGGTCTGCTGAAGTAGACATTGGGAGTGCTTGTCCTACGATCACGTTAGGAGTCTTTTTCCTGAACTTGAGAACTTTGGGTGCCAATGCCCCTTTCCAGCTCTGACTCTTCTCAGTGAGTTTCATGTGCTTTCCAGGAGAAAGTACGGAGTCTCTCCTGCACTGGTCCTATTTTCCACAGCTGGGCATTGCCCAATGTAGCATCTCATTATTGCCAATCCCATTATGTAATAGGTAACATTATTTTAGTGTCAGTAACCACATACTGCAACAGAGACTCCTGGTAAGTTTATTTATTTAAATGGTTTGCTAATATTGTGTAAAGCTTGTTCTGTATGGTATGTTTTGTGTGAGAAGAAACCAGACTGGGAGTGTGTTACGGCTGAGTAATGTCTGTGTATTCTCTGTACTCTTTGTACTGTACTGTTCCCTTCATTTTTTTCCATTCCAACTGCAAGAGGGTACATAAGATCTTGAGTGTGTATCTCAATTTGTGGGCTATCTAAGATCTGTACATTTTGTATTTTAATAAAGATTTATTCACAGTTTATTATGAATCTGGGCAAAATGCAACCTGCAAACCTGTGTTATGCTGTCTTTACTGAATTGTCATGTGACTTATTTGTTACTTATTTGTCATGTGACTTATGGAGAGCTATGGAGCTCGTGTCTACACCTGGAGCTCATGTCTGCAACCTCTTTCAAGGGATAGTGGGGAACTTTCTAGAAGAATCGCATAGAGGAATCCAGCCAATGAAGTCAAGGAATCCCAAACCAGGCTCTTAACTACAGTTATTTTTAATTTGTAATATTGTTGAATTTTCTGATGCGAGGATTGCTATGTTTTTCTGGAGAATTATATTTGAGATATTATATGTTATAATTTTTAAATCTAATCATATAAGCAATTTTCTTTCTTAATTAGTGAACTAAATTACTCATTGACATTTTATTTCCATCTTTTTAAATTTATTGTTACATGCAATGTTTAGCATTTACATATTTTGCTTTCACAGCTAAAGTAACTTTATTTAGCCTGCTTTGTAACTTACAGATATAAGTCTATAAAGTTCTGCATGTAGCTCTGGTGACCAGCTATCAGACGTCTGCATCTATGAGGCCTGTTAATGCTGGTAGAAACCAGGCTTACGGTAACAGGACAATAAACTTGCCGATAAAGAAAAATCTGTGGCTTTTTGCAGAAGGTCAAAGTGTGACCACAATCCCCAGACAAGGATCAAAATGACATCTTCGCTGCACACCATTTGTTTGCACAGTCGCTCGGTCGTTATCTGTGCCTTCAGACAACGAGCAGGCGAGTCGTGAGAGTCGACGCATCGAAACTCGCCTGTTTACCTGCCAGTGGTTTTATGGCAACCTTGACAGATGAGCGGAGAGACAGCCTGGGAGAGGAGCTGAGGGCGTGCTTCCCGGGCGTGGCGGGCCTGCGCGAGCCAGCCGCGTATCGACGTGTCATTAGACCATCTGTTCATCCCCTCTATATGCTTTACGGGAGGGACTGAGCGACGGCCTTTGCACAACAAATAACTCTGGCGCCCTAGAGCCAAAACAAGCCTTCATTTGCCTGGGAAATCACCCACTATGGAACCATGCACAGTCTTCCTCTTCTGTTTACTACTTTACATTTATACATCAACTATGTTCCTTTAATTTTCCTCACTGAAGAAATCCATTAAGTAGGTGGAAATATATGTTTCGTTACATCGTTAAACCAAGGAGGCTGGCACTGTTACCTCACACCTCCGCGGATAGTGGTGTGAGACCCGCCTGTGCTCTGTGGGTGTGGATTTTGCTTGTTCTCCCTCTGTCACGTGTGATTTCTCCTTCAGCCTGAAAACATGCGGTCAGGCTACTTGGCATCTGTAAATTGCCTGTAGCGTGTGGCTCGCAAACTGCCATCCCATCCAGGGTGTACCCAAGCCTCGTGCCCTGTGACGGACTGGCACCCCATCCATGGTGTACCCCAGCCTCATGCCCTGTGCTGCCTGGGACAGACTCCAGCTAGCCCCCAACCCTCCATGACCTTGACCAGGATAGATGGTTAGAAGATGGATAAAAAATGCAACTGCAGAATAAATTATTCGACAGAAATAAAGAGCAAGCGGTAAGTTAAATGTATTACAGTACATATGTGCACAATCAACTACTGCCTTATACAATTTAAGGAAAATGTGTTATATAACACATACAGTGTCATACTCGCAAGGACTCCTCCCTCTGTTACGTCCATAAAAGGTTCATCTTTCAACTTGCACACTGCGGCATATGTGAACTCACCAAGAAACCAAAAATTTTGGCCTGGCAAATCTGGCACTTAGCGTAGCTCAAAACAGGAAGCTTGCACAGTGTTGTTACACAGGAGAACGGCAAACTGCAAAACGTGCATTTGTACATTTTTTTTTTTGAGCACCATATGCCCTCCCAACCCGGATTTTATAATAGTGAGCACACCTAACACTGAACCCGCACTGCCATCTAGTGTTCACACAGGATAATACAGCGTATGGGCAATTTGGAGACACCCATCCACCAGAGCAGGTGGTCTTTGGACTGTGAGATGGGCAGAGTTGGGTAATTCAGGTCCAGGGAGTAAAAATCCAGACCGGGATTTTGTTTCAACCAACCAGGTGAGTACTCTGTGACTGTGACTTTTTATACTCAACTGGTTGGTTGAAACAAAACCTTGGTCTGGATTTGTACTTTCTGGACCTGAACTTTCCAGCTCTGTATGTTACAAGGTTTCTGAATTGAACTTGGGTTCTGGCACATTCTGACAAGGATCATGAGTAAGATTTTGGCTATGTCAGTGAATCATTGTGATGTACCAAACAGAGAAGTAGGTGTGTCCAGACCAGGGCAGCGAAAACACAAAACTAGCAGCAGAGTTAGACTGGAAGTGCTTTCAAAAGGCCAATGGGGAGGAACAGGGCTTGGGATGTGTGCCATCGCCGATGGTTGTGCTTTCAAATCCCATGGCCAGCACAGTCACCACATCAGCACTGGGCCCCGGAGTGAGACACTGTAACCCAGCTTCTCCAGTGATACTGACTGGTCCAGCTCACTTCCAGTGATACTGACTGGTCCAGCTCACTTCCAGTGATACTGACTGGTCCAGCTCACTTCCAGTGATACTGACTGGTCCAGCTCTCTGATCCTCACTTGTATGCTGCTTTGGCCACAAGCTTCTCCAAAACAAACAGGTGGCGGGAACTAGATGTTACATCCATGAAAGGTTAAGTGAAGTGAAAAACTGTCGACAGACCGCAGTGCACAACATTGAAATGTGTCCTCTGCAATTAACTTGAATTACTTGAGGTACCCTGAGCAAGGTACCATCCCCAAGCACTGCTCCCCGGGCGCTGAATTAGCTGCCCCCTGCTATGTCACGAAAGTCACATATGGGTTAAATGCAGAGGACACATTTCATTGTTGCGCACTGTGTGCTGTGCTGTGGTGTGTTAACAATGATCACTAAATTCTAATTCTAAATTCTAATTCAAGTTTCCAAGCCGCATCGTCCAGTCAGATCACAGAATGCAGGTTTCCTTGTCGTTCCACATATAAAAAAAGTAACAGTGGGTGGCAAAGCATTCTGCTACAGGGCCCTTATATTGTGGAATGCATTACCAGTCTATGTTCAGGATGCCGATTCGGTCTCAGTCTTTAAATCTCGATCAAAGACCTATTACTTCAGTTTAGCTTACTTGCAACCTACCACACCGTAACTATGGCCGCTGGTGCTGCTGTACATGTCATTTTTATCCACTATGCTAGTCCATTTATGTGTCAACACACGTTCTGAGTATCCATGCTCTCTGCCTTCCCACATATCCATCTGAGCACCATCTTAGCTGGAGTCCTGGTTCAGTCCTATGGAGGGGTGACATTGCAAATGGGACCTACAAACTATCATCAAAGGTTTAGCCTTCAGTGCCCCCTACACAGGACAACGTGGATAATGGACTCACTGATGGACTTTGTCTCGATCCTTAATCACAGCTTACACCTAGCTTTTAGCAAGCATGCCCACTCTTTTCTGTTTTCAGTAATGTTAGTATGGCCCAGGGGGGGTTGGGCAGCCAGTTGACCTTGGACCCCCAGAGGTTTTTTTTTCTCTGTACTTGGGAGTTTTTGGTTCCTCTCCCCCCTTGTCATCTGACTTTCTTTACTTAATTTCTTTCCTTCCTTTTTCCTGCTCTGTATTACTGTCTCTAATAATGTTGTAATGTATCACAGCACATCTGTGTAAAGCGCCTTGGTACAACTCTGTTGTGAAAGGCGCTATATAAAAATACATTGAACTGAATTTAACCCATATGTGACATAGCAGGGGGCAGCTAATTCAGCACGCAGGGGGCAGTGCTTGGGGGCGGTACCCTGCTGGTCGGGGATTCAAACCAACAACCACAAGTGCACTTCCCTAACCATTAGAGCACCATCTTCAGGATCATCAACTTGTAAACTCCAGCATATATAAACTCACCAATAAACCAAGGAATTAAACGTCATAAGCTAGTCATGTTGTTTTTTTAGCCTAAGGTAGTCCAATGCACAAAATTCAATTTAATTTTAAAAAGAAGATAGCATAGCATTTAGGACAGTGAACTTCTAATCTGTATGTGGAGTGTTCTGCTGTTCTGCTCTTGAGGTACTTAACCTAAATTTCTAGTTTTGGATGAAAATGTCAGTTACTAAAGAGTAAGTCTATGGCTATAGGTAAGGAACCACTACATCTTTTATTTTACTAAATCGGGTTAACAGTTAAGTTTGATAACATGGACTTTTTATTCAATCAAAGCAACGTAGAATGCGAAAATCACAAACTTCATTCATATATTAGTTGAAATGTTATATTAAAGGAATATTTCATTTGCTAGATGCTTAATTCAATCAGCGAAGCAAAAAAACCTTTAAGGCGTAATACCTTTACCCTGTATGTTTTGCATATTTGAAAATGGGTATTGTAGTTTTATATCGTAATCCACGCATAGTTTTTCATTAGGTGCATTTATAGTGAACGACGTGTCCCAAGATACACTGCAACCAAAACGAAAACCACGTGATTACAAACGAACATGGCCTCATCGCCTAGTTCGCTGTGTGCCAGGGTGTAGAGAGAGAAATATACATGTAATATTAATTTCACCCCTCAATTCTCGACTTGTCATAATTACCAAAATCAAAAATGCAAAAGATAAAGTCTTTGATGACCCGACAGGTAAGCCTATTTTTTTTTGTTTTTCTATCATTCCTTTTTAACTTTATATGGCGGTAGTTAGCTAGCTGACAGCTGGTATTTTCACTGTAATCGTTCGCGGAAAACTTGCAAATGAACCAAGTGATCACTGATGGCTGTAATTCAGGGTGCCGGATTAATGTTTGGTTGGCATGAGCAGTGTGACACTTGTTTTTACTGGGCTGTGTGGGCGGATAGGGAAGTGTATACAGTCTACTTCTGTGCAGGTGGCCAGCGGGTAAACCCCATGCGATCTCAGTTTTTAGGTGTCTAACATGACTGCAAGGAAGGCAAGCGTTATGTCTCTGTTATAAATGACTAATTATTTAGACAGTTTGTAATGTGATACGCGGGCATAGTCATCGTTTTGGATTACATGCTGTCACTGATGCCTTAGCCCGAGTTACCTGTGGTCTGGTGGCCTCCAAGAATACACGGAGCAATGCATGTCAGTGATTTTTTTAAGATTCATTGTTATCGCTATGCTGATTGTATTCGGTATTGGTAACTGAGGAGACATTATGTTTAATTGTTTATTTTACGTAGAATCTAATTTATTTTCAGTGTCTGACTTTAAGATTCCGACAAATACGAAATGAGTGGATTGGCAGTCATAATTAATTTGCACTTTTAAACAACACTGAAATCTGTTGGTTCGATGTCGTGATGCTGGCTTCTTTTTCTGAGGGTCTGAAGAGTCCCCAGGAGAGCATGTCGGACCTCAGCCCCGTGGAGAGTGCTAGGATCCCCAGCAAGGTACTGTCATGTTGTCTGCTGTTGTGATTTCACTGCTCCTACTGCTGTCCATTCAGATACCTTAGATTCATCAAAACAATTAGAAGTAAACCCTGAAAAAATACATTTGCCAGGACTAATTTGTTGGGGAACTTAAACAAGCTGCCTCCGCCTGCTTCCCCAGGGAATGAAATACAACTGGATTGACAATTATGATAAACTATGATAATAATTGTATTAAAGTCTAAAATACTGTAAAAATAGAATTGTTTGTTTAAAATGTTTCATAAAATATGTAAAAGTAAAACTTGATTGGTTGATTCACAAAAGAAATGTAAAATCATTTTTATAGGTAAGTGACACTGTGAGTTGTAGCCGATGTTCTGAAGAGGGCAGCGTATATAAATCAGCAATGTTATGTCCTTATGCCATACCGATAATGGGCCCGATCAGCTGACCACAGCTCAGCTCTGTCTGACTCTGCATGGGTGTGGTTGGGTCGTCTGCAGTTAATTCACTTATTTGTGCCTGCTGACTTTAGTAGGTGTTCCTTCTTGCTGATTTTACTTTCTTTTGATGGCGACGCTCATTGTTTTTGAGATATATTTGGTGCTGTAGATCGTTTGAAGCAAATGGATTTTTAAATATATCTTCTTTGCTTACATACTTCATACTCATGCATTTTTAAATCAGTTACAGGCGACTTTCCACTCTTGGATGTAGGTGAAAGGTGTCAAGGTGTCGGGCTGGACATTCTTTGGGATTAGGGGGAAGACTGATTCTCTGGAGCAATGCTGTTCAGAGGTGGAAATTTCAGGTCCAGAAAGTACAAATCCAGACCATGATTTAGTTTCAACCAACCAGTTGAGCATAAAGAGTCACAGTTACAGAGTACTCCACTGGTTGGTTGAAACAAAATCCTGGTCTGGATTTGTACTTTCTGGACCTGAAATTTCCACCTCTGATGCTGTTGTATGAAGTGGTGCATTTTAATTGCTGAAGTAGGTGTAATGCAACAGTGTTTCTCTTTCAAACAATATAGCATGTGTGATGCTGCTTTTTATTGGTTAACCTGGAAAGGATGCTTATGGAGCAGGGGTGGGCAATCTTATCCAGAAATTGCCCGTGTGTATATTCGTTGCAGCTCCCAAATTAGATTACTAATTAGAGGACTGACTGGCTGAAGAGTCCTCAGACCTGGGTGTGAACAGCTGACCTAAAGGTTACCCCAAAACCTGCATACACACTGGCCCTTTGCAGATAAGATTGCCCACTCCTTTTATAGAGAAACACAGCCTTGTTCGCTGCATGATGGGGAGAGTGAGCATGTTTTAGAAACACAAGCGCTCTACCAAGAATGTTAATGTTTTCTGTGTCCCTCTTCAGTTACTCAGGTGTTTAAAATCTTCCATGTATCAAACTGAAGGCCCACGTTATGATTTTGCCTGAGAAAAATACTGCAATTCTTGGTTTTTCCACTTGGGGCGCACTACAATGCTGTCAGACACTATGCTGAAAAATACGACAGCTTGTGAGGGCAACTAGGAATGCATGAAATTAATGAATAGCTGATGGGACAGGAGATAGAGCGATGCATTTATAATCGTAGTCGGGAGATCAGTGATGTGTGAAAGCTGGCTGATGTAAAGCATGCTCTGATGGTGAGTTTGTGGAGATGTGCACGCTCAGAGGTGCAGAAATGAGAATAGTGGTTGCAGACAGGATATTACCTATTCATGCATTTCCCTTATTCATCACTGTTTAGTGCTGATTAACTGTGCAACCTGCACAGAATAACAGCCACATTACCGCAGCTCAGATCAGCAGCAGATTTTATTTGCTAGAAATGTTACTAGATTTTGTAAATCCTTCATTATACCGCTAATCATGTTTTGATTATATAATTTGATTTGAGGAGTGACAAAGATGGAGCTGAGCTCCTGGGTGTCCAAGTATATCCAAGGGGGCCCCTGGTGTTTATGCAAAACTGCCAGAAAAAGGCAGGAATGTTTCCTCCACGCCCCGCGACCCGGTAGGATAAGCGGCTTGGATAATGGATGGATGGATGGATGTTTCCTCCACGCCCCCGGCTTTGTCTCGTCTTTCTGGGGCCTCCGCTCATGAATCGGGGGCCGGCTCTGTTCACCGCTGGTGCCTTCAACGGCAGCAAGGTTGTTTTCTGTGTCACTCTTCCTTCTCTTGGTCACAGAAACTTCCTCCTGAAACTTGGCTGGAGGCCAAGGGGCCCCGTCGGACTTGTCAGACCCGTTTCGGGGGCCCGCTTTCTGTGGCAGCATCGTTGGTGCTTTGACACTCTACAAGCCCCCCGTGGTGAGAGCAGCACAGCACACATGCCCCCCTGCTGCTGTCTGAGGGGGGGCACGGAGCGGGTCCGATTAGAGGTGGCCCGTATCTCCCTGGGGGCCCGTATGCTCTTTTTCCGGAGTTTCAGCAGATGCTTCGTGGTCCTTGGGGATTGGGACCATTTCTGAAAATTAACAGCCCAAGCGAACAGGAAAGAGAGCTTAACCAGCTTCCTAAGGTGCAGAGGGAGTGAGAAAAATGGACCCCCCCCCCCCCCATCTGCGTGAGGCCTGACCTTGATAAACGGTCTGATTCTGTTCTGAGTTCCAGTCCATCGGTAATCAAACACTCGTGTTGATTTTTCAGTTTGAGCATCGATTGTAAAAAAACTCAATGAATCGATGACCTTATATATTCCACACATGATTTTTCAAAAAACGGTCAACAATTTTAAATGTTTAAGTAGGTTATACTTATTGATTACTGAAATGACAAATATAGGCGTCCTAGAAAAACCCATTCAGTGAGGAGTGTTTAGCTTCTTTGTCTCCTCTACAGTCCTGCCGCCTTGGTATAGTGCTGTGTACTCAGTAAGTGCATTTCCTTCTGGGCATAATCACGACCATGTGTGCCTTAGGAGCCCAGCGAGGAGGGGAAATGATCATATGGTGCCCCCCCCCCCCCCCCCCCCCCGGTCACATCTGCTCTGACACAACCAGTATAGTATTAGTGTGTGTCTCTCCAAGCTCTCCGTCTTCCGTGGGGGTCTGTTGTGTGTCTGGGGGCGTCGCTCAGGACTTTCGAGTCATGGAGCCGAATTCAGTTTATCCATGAACTGTAACGTGAATGAAGTTCAGTCTGTTGCTACATGGCTAAGCTGCGCATGCAGGGTGACGACCGCCAAGGTCGTGACCCCGTGTGAAAATGCTGACAGGTCTGCTATGTTCTCCAGTCCTGCCCCCATCCGCCCCCCCCAACCAGGACAGTTTGGCAGGGCATTATACCCGGGGGCTAATTAACCCCGGCGTCCGTCGCAGACCCTGCATAAACCCCGCGGTCTGGACCCCACAGCAGGCTGGTGAACGCAGTCACCGTCCCCATGCCGAAATGTCAGGGTGTGATGGCTGGAGCAGCGATTTGGGGGTCAGGAGGCACATTCTTAGACACAGCCCTGGCGGGGGGGTGGAGGGTGGGGCAGGGTAGTTATAGCCAACCGTCTGGACGTGACTGTGTAATCTTGTCTCATTGCCTCATCTTCCAAATTAAAATAGCTTACATCTTATGGCTTTATGCAGGATTTGTGCCACGTCTGTGATTTCGAAACGATAACGGTTTCCTGTGAGTTTTTTGTGGCCCTGTGCACAGCTCCACGCTGAAACGCCGTGGAGAAACCGCCACTGCGATTCTCAGCTCCCGCAGGCGTAACGATCCCGCTGTACAGACAAGGCCTGCCCTCTGCGATTCTCAGCTCCCGCAGGCGTAACAATCCCGCTGTACAGACAAGGCCTGCCCTCTGCGATTCTCAGCTCCCGCTGGCGTAACGATCCCGCTGTACAGACAAGGCCTGCCCTCTGCGATTCTCAGCTCCCGCAGGCGTAACGATCCCGCTGTACAGACATGGCCTGTCCTCTTATCTCTCTGCGTCTTATTGGCTCGTGTTTCCCTACCTCCTTCACGCTTGGCGTGGGGTGAATCCTTCATGACGTAAAGCCCAGAACTAGGAGGAAGCTGGCTTTATGGTTTCAGTCCGTAAAAATGAACATTAAGTGACGTCCTGAGGCGGTGCTGAGACACTGACTTTGGGTTGGTGGAAGGCTTGGGCGATATGAAGAATTCGATACTGTCATACTGTCAGACATTATGCAGCGGTACATGGTACTTTTATGGTTTTTTACAATAGTAATGCTATTCCGGTATTTTGAAATCTAGTGCTCTCTGATGGAGGTTTACATGCATGTGAGTCGTGGCGGGTCAGTAAATGGCACATCTTCCCATGCCGGCTTGCTACACACCCGTTGGCTGGATCTCCGTGTTGATACCGCCAGGAGAGACGCCGGTCGGGATGTCAAATTGCCGTCAAAACGGCTCTCGGAAGGAGCAGCGGATCAAACGCTAGCTGGGTGGGACTTATTCAGAGCCGGTCTTCAGACAGATGGCAAATAAACATCCTCTTCCGCCTTCAAAAGGAGGAGTTACACTTTCTGGTTGACGGAGAGTACTCAAGGAACAACCGCTACGTGTTAAAACCTGTTAGTTTATCTCTTTGAATCTGATAGGCCAGACGGTTGCGTTTGAGAGGATATGCCTTACAGTGGGGCTGTTCAGGGGTTACCTTAATGGTCATGGGATGCTTTTTTCTTTTGCAGTACCGCTCCTAACCACATGGTGGTGCCATGCCTTTAGTTTTTCACCACAGTGTTCCCCATTGTCCAGATGATCAACTTTTATTACTGAATTCCCCACTGACCTAACCATCAGCTGACCAGCAGCTATAGATGCTAAAGTGGTAATTTTGGAGGAATCTGTACGCAAGACTTGCAAATCCCATTTTCTTGTCAGATCATTTCAAAAATACCTCCTCTTTACTGTCATTTTCATTAGGTCTGTTCTGTAAAGGGGAATAGTGCAGCCAAGGGTTTTATTCAGTCAATTGAGTTTATCAAAATAAATCTGCTAACTCGCATTTGAGGGGCAGTTCGGCAGCGAAACATTCTGCCGTTTTATGACGACTCCGTGCGGCTGGTAATGAGACGGAAACCCTTCGGGAGGTTTTAAGGTGCGTTACGTGTCCTGAGTATTATCCAAATCACCGTGAAAGGGCTTTGGAATGTGGGAGGTGGCTAACCGACTGCCTGAGTAATAGTCAGTCAGTTCGGATCCTGCATCCGTTCATAATCCGGCGCAGGGTCGCGTTTGCCTGGAGTCTGCCTCAGGATACACGGCAGGGGCGTACCTGTCTGTCCACTGGGAGGCGCACAAATGCTCATGCACAGTACAGACATTATGGAGACCCAGAGTCCCAAAAGTCAGATGTGTCTGAGCTGTCAGCCTCACAGCCCTGAGCTGATTATAAGCACACGCGTATTGCGTGTCTGTCCTCAGTGTTGGTACAAGCCCTGAACGCGGTGCTCAGTGCACCTGTGCCTCTGTATGGTGAGTGTGGCCTTTCTCTGTCCCGCTTTGCCCGCTGGCTGTGCCCGCGGCTCGCTTGATTGCCTCCATTTTGCACCCTTGGACTGGTGTGGAAATGGAAGGGTGGGGGGGGCTGGGTTATAATGGGGGGGGGGGGACGGCTTCGTCAGGTTCAGCTCTCGTCTGCTGCCTTTTTCCTGCATGCGGCTCCTGCCAGCGAGTGATGACTCACCCGTCCCCCTCCTATCCACTCCCACGCAGGCCTGTTCTCTTTATGCCTGCACCCCTCGCTGTCTCCCTCCCTGCACCCCCCAACCCCCACAGCCCCCAGATGCTCAACGCTACTTTCTAATCCGGCACGAGACGGGAGGAAGAGAGGGAGCCTGAGCTAGAGCCTTCCTCACAGTCCTCATACTCGTGCTCGTATGTGGGACGTGCGTGCGAGCAGGGCATGTAAATGGTGCGTGTGTGTGGAGCGGGGTGTGTTAACAGGGCGTGTAAGTGGCGTGAACGAGTAGGGCGTGAAAGTGATGCGTACGTGTGAGCAGGGCATGTGAGCCAGCAGAGAATGTGAATGGTGTGTGTGAGAGAGCAGTGCACGAGAGGAGGACGTATAAGTGAGTGGTCCGTGTGTGTGAGTAGCATGTCTGTGTGAGCAGGGCATGTGAGCAGTGCGTGTGTGTGTTAGTGGGGCATGCATGTGAGCAGAGCATGTAAGCAGTGCGTTACAAGACATTTGTCCACAATCTGATAAGAAGATTAGTAGTATAGCTAAAATATTAATGAGATATGTTTTGTGAGACCCAAAAGTTAATAATCTGTATAAACTTGTCTATCTTTCTTTATTAAATCCGGTTAGCGGAGCACACTACATAATACTGGTTTGGTGTACTATAGTTTGATATACTTCAGTGTGATATACGATATGCACTGCAGTGGCAGTGAAGAAAGGAACAGCTCCGCAGCCACAACATTTTTTGAATGAGAACTTGTGGATAAACAAGGTAAAAATGTGTTTGTGGTGTAGTGGTGCTTTTTGCAGTTTAAAGTCTGACATGTTCATTAAACATATGGATATGCTGATACTGATCACTAACTTTTGGGCATCATAAAACGCCTGATTAATATTTTAGGTGCACTACTAATCTGCCTAACAAATTGTGGGTGTAAATAAACCAAAATACCAAAAAGCTGGCAGCCGGCCAAATGTTTTGGCCATCATCCGGAGCCCTGGTGATTATTGTGTGTGCGTGATATAATATCAGTGTGATGTCGCCCACCCCCAGTGTGAGTGGGGTGTGTGTATGCAGTGTGTGAGTGTGACTGGCAAGTGTGAGCAAGGTGTGCGAGAAACATGGCGTGTTAGCGGGGCATGTAGGTAATATGTACATTTTAGTGGTGAGTGTGAGCAAGCAGTGCGTGTAGGGTGTGTGAGTGGAGTGTGGCTGATGTGTGCAGGCCAGGGGCATCACACACACACACACACACACACACACACACACACACACACACACACACCCACCCAAACTTTACCATTTACATTCCCTTCATTTCGTTAGCGCGTACTTTACCTGCATGTTCCGGAATACCTGAGCTGTTTGGCTGTTGAGTTAAGGCTAGACAACTGGCACCCTTTTATTTAAGAATGTCCCACTGGGGCTGAGCTCAGCCTTGTTAGTGCTCTCAATGGAGGGGGTCCCTTTAAAGTAGTAATCAGGGATTTTCTTGGGGTGGGGACCACCACTCGCTTTCAGATCGATACCATTCCATGCCAAACTGGAGGTTACCCCCCCACCAGGGAGGTCATATTGGCTAATGGCGGTTTCCCCTCACCCCCCGCAGGAGGAGCTGAGGGAGCTGAGGGAGATGAGGGAGCAGCCCGCGGACCCCCAGGAGGAGCAGGACATCATTAACAGCATCGAGGAAATCTACTTCTCTGGTGACTCATTCGACATGGTGCAGCACGAACTGGAGGTGAGGTCCACCTGTGGCGGGGAGGGTCCCAAAGGGGGTCCTGGCACTGTGGGCCAACAGCCCCCTGGGGGCGCCGCCATCCTGCGGATTATAGCCAGCGCCCACGTGCACGATTCCCGTCAGAAATTGCCGGCCCGCTCTCCGTAATTGAATGGTGCTTAGCCGTTGTGCCATTTTTTTTCCCCCCCCAGAAACTTCCACCTGAGCTCGACCTTCAAGAACTAGAAGAATACAGAGATAAACTGAAAAAGCAACAAGCAGCAGTAAGTAGCTGGAGGCTAATGGGCTAACAGGAGCGTGGGAGGTGCATGTAGTGGGCACAGCGGCCTATGTGAAGGGGCGTCTCTCTCTCTCTCTCTCTCTCATACACACACACACACACACACACACTTGTATTCATATCTTTGTGGCAACCATCCATTCATTTCCTTTGGAAAAACCCTAATCCCAACATGACGACCTTAACCCCTACCCAGCCTTAACCTTAACCGTAAGTAACCAAACAAAATATGAGACTTCTGCCATTTTTAATTTTTTGATTGCAGTTTTTTGCTGGAATGGGTAGGTTTGTTGCAGAAGAATACTGCTGGGTCATTGCTGGAACATGCTATGAGCGCCCAAGCAGCCCACCGTGCCTGCTGAGCGCTCTCTCTCTCTCTCTCTCTCTCTCTCGTTCTCTCTCTTTCTCTCTCTCTCGCTCTCTCTCACATTCACTGTCTCTCTCTCTCTCTCTCGGCCACCTCTTCGGCTAGGGTTGCTTACTGTGGTCAGCTGGCTAGTGTGACATTTTAAATGGGAGTCCAGTCTGTATACTCATTTACATGCATGTAACAGTTTTATTACCTTGTAAATAGTCTGTAGGGTTTGCAAACTATCCCAACGCCTTTGATGTGGCTAATTTTAGGTTTATAGTGGAATAATATAGATTTGCCGTAAGATGTCTAAGATGACAGTCCGAAAGCGTGAGTGTCACACGGGATGCGTGGGAGTTGGCGGTCCTGCTGCCTTGCCTGCCCGTCCTGTCATGGTTGTACGCTAAGTGGCTTTGCATAGGGAGAGTGGGGTCTGTTTAAACCCCTCCCACCCCTCTAAAGTCTTACTCTAAGCCTTCTGTCTAACTCTTCAATGTCATCTTGGCTAAAAACAAATGATATATAAAGTAGCGCACCTATACCACCTATAATGTACCTCACTCAAGAGATGCAGCTTTATTAGCTTCCCTGAAATGGTGTAAATGGCTGGTTGTTACTGTAGCTTCATATTCTGCCTCTGATTGGATTCATATTCAGTCTCCTTCTCCTCTGTCCCCTCAGGCTTGAATCTGTAAATGACGCCTCGCCGTTTGCCGGGGGTTCAGCCTTTGTAATTCCCTCTCCCCCCAACCTCTCGTGGCTTCATTTGTACCTTTGACAAATCCGTGCCCTCCTGCACCCCCCCCATCTCCCCCCCCCCCTCCCCCCATCTCCC